>CM039480.1:18674814-18873470 GCA_022433065.1 Begonia loranthoides | reverse complement strand
CGGTATGATCAAATTAAACGAATGGCCTTCGGCCATTCACTAAAGAAGAATAGGCGAGAGAGAGAGTTGGGAGTCGCGAGAGGGAGAGATCGATCGGGAGAGAGAATGATGACGAGGGAGAAGACCACAATGGAAGGGAGATGGCGTGGGTGTTTGGCGGCATGGTCGGCGAGCATTCGCCTTTGCTTTGGTTCGCTGATGCGGGCTAGGGCTCGGGTTTTGCTCGCGGGTCGGCGATGGGGGCGTCGGGCTGTTGGTGCTGTAACGGGAGACTGACGATGCACAGCGACGGTGATGGAATGGTGATGGCGACAAAATGGCGAGGTGTTGGGATGTAGGGGGCTAATGGTTCATGCTAAACTGGCCAAACACCATGGTCCAGCTTGCGGTTCGGTGTCTTCCATGGTCCTTTCTGTGCATAAAATCGACAGAGTAGACAACGTAGACCTTGTAGCAGTGGTTGTGGCAGGGATAGGTTATGGAGTGCCTCTTTAGTAGACGTAGAGGGGTAGGTTATGGAGTGCCTCTCTAGAAGATGTAGAGGGGCAGGTTGTGGAGTGCCTCTCTAGAAGACGTAGAAGGGCAGGTGAGTGCTGAGATAAAATGACAGAACGGATGTGTTCTGTCGATTTTCCACCCTGTGAAGCCGAGTGCAGAAGGATGAATTGGAGCTCTTTGGGGAATGGCTAGAGATTGGTGTTCGGGTGATCTGGGGGAGCTGAGCAGAGAGGAAGGAACTCCCTAGAGGGGAGGACTGTTCTTTGAAGATGGAGTAATGGCAGTGTCTGCTGGTAAGGTTCCTTTCTCGGATGTTTTGGATTATGTGTATGGATGTATGGTTTTATGTTAAGACTTTTACTTTGAGTTTCTTGAGAATATTGTTGAATTTTTCCTGCATGCATAAGTTGCAGTTTAGGCTCTCTATCTAGCATATTTAATTTCTTGTGATGATTAGTGCTCGATCATTTTGATTGTTCTGTGGGGGCCCTGTTCTTTCGAGAATTTAACATGTAATGTTTTAGACCACTTGACTTTAATTGCCTTATGTTTAGATAGTGGTATTCTCTGCCAGTGTGGAGGGCTGTGTTGGTTAATGAGATTAGGGAGGCTCCACGGTTGGTTGGTTATTCGGCAATGTAAAATAGTATTATTGGATGTTGATGAATATGAATCTGTGTTGTGGTTAGTTATTAATCCGCCGTTAGTAGCTGAGTTGTGAATATGGGATTTTAAGTATTATAGTTTATAGAATTCGATGAGAAGTTATTAATGGATAAATGTTTTAATTATGAAGGTATTGGAAAAAGGAAAGACCAGGATAGCGACTAAGTGCCAAACGCAATAAAGAATTGAGATAAGGAATTTTGGTGTGTCTTGCCCATTTGGAGGCCCTACACCACAAGTAAAGTGCGTGAGTTTTACGTTAGTGTTCTGTAGCTTATTGTGGTTCTGTGATATTGTGATATTTCCTTGATGGTTCTGTGATTTAAATGCCTTATTTGTGATGCTCTGTAGTGTTTCTTTGGTTGTTGGTTTCCAACCGTTTGTTATTTCCTTGGATGAATTATTGTTGTTATCTCATTGTTGTTCATTATTTCTCTTGCTGGTATAATAGATTTCCTTACTGTCAATTGTGTTCCCTACTTCAAATGCTTCACTTAAATTGCCTTGGATGAATGCTTCAGGTTGGACTGTGATAAGTGTAGTATGATGAGTATGTAAATGATGAGGAGTAGGAATGAGCTTAGAATGTTGGTTTTTCCATGGATGTTCTGTTCTTCCTTATTTTCTTGAAGTTTATCTTGGATTCTATGCTTAACTAAACTGTCATTTCATTCGTTCCATATTTACTGTCTAGTGTTATTCTTAATATGTTAATAAGCATGTTTTATTAACTATGTAGACCTGAGCACGTTTAATTAACTAGTCTTTAAATAACTGAGTCAAGCATGTTAACCAACTAATCAGTTATGCATGTAAAATGACTAAATCGATTAACTAACATGTTTGAATTAACTAACTAGCATAATCAATTAACATGTTTACTTGCAGCATGTTTAATTAGTTGGACTTATAAGCATGATTAATTAGAACATGCTTAATTAATTAAACTTGAGCATGTAATTAATTAGAACGATATTAGCATGTTAATTAACTTAGTCATGCCATGCTTACTTATTAACTAGACTACCATGCTTAATTATTAACTAGGCTAAGTTATTCTGTGAATTGATAATACCATGCATATGTTAAATTCCTTGAGCACGTTTAATTAGCATGTTTAACCCATTTAGCAACATGTTAATGTCGAGCATGTTAATTATAATTAGTAAGCATGTTAATTAACTAGTATTAATTAGTGAGTATGTTAAATTACTAATTAATTAGAATGAATCCGAGCATGTAAATTAACTAGGATAATAACTAGAATGTTATATCTTCCTTCAGAATGTAAGTTGGTTAAAGTAATTAATTAACTAGACCCGAGTATATAATTAACTAGGATAATGATTTATAATTATACTCGTATGTTCAATCTTTCTATGTGTAACGAACTTATCTGAGCATGCTTAATTAATAATTAGAATAAAACCATGATTAATCAACTAGAATAAGAAATTACCAATTTACAAACATGTTTCCGTTATTCCTTGTCCAAAGCATGTTTCAATGTTTAGTCTAGCTTAGTTCAATGAGCATGTTTAGTTAATCATAATTCATCGCACGCTTCTTTACCGCTCATTTACTTTCAATTTTTTATTTATTATATTCGTCATTTCAATTACAGTTGCTTTCAATTACAGTTACTTTCATTTCAATGCACTACAATTATTGTTAACGTACGTTATAACGCATCACGCATCATGTTAGGTTTAGAATGTATGGTCATGTATCATGTAATAGAAAGTAATAGGAAGTGCCACCTTGCGGAGGTACTCACACATGCATTGAGAGAGGAAAATGCAAGGAAAAGATGAAGATCCTTGTGGTCCGGTTGCTTAGCCCGGCACAGAAACAAAAGAAAAGAAAAGAAAACAGGAATTGGGGGGCGGATGGGTAGCGGATCTAGTCTGCTGCTAGGTGAAGCCCCCTACCTTGATGGGAACGGGGACCTAGTTACAAGTAAATGGTTAGGTCCGATCAGCTATTCCATCCCTTATGAATCCTCCAATCTCCAACTCGAAGTACGAGTAAAGAACGAATGAAAGAATGAATAAAAGAACGAACATAATGCAAAGATTGGTTTGGGTGGCCCCCATTCCAAAAGAACTAAAGAGAGTCATAAGCATGATTGCATTAAACCATTCTCCTTACTAAAGCCTTTGGGCTTATAGTTTACTTGTGGTGTAGGTACTTGCGAAAACAATGAACAGATAATAAAGCAGGGATGAAGAATTTGCAGGTGCGAGATTTGGGGCTTGCTAGGTGAAAAGAGTAAAAGAGAAAATGATTGTAATTAACTGGTATTTAATTGTTTAGTTTCTTTCATTAAGTTTCTTTACTAAATTATTTACGTTTCCACCATGTTTTGATAAACCCGCTATGTTTTCATAAATGATTTTATAACGGTTCCACAATGATTTTATATTGGTTTTCGTACCTGGTAGAACAAAAAGGGTTTTAACGAACCGGTTTGGCACTCTGATAACCTTTTAAAAAGGAGTCTTTTAAAAGTTTTAAATTTATCCCATTTTCAGGGAATTACAAAAAACCGAGTCGTTATAGTTGGTATCAGAGTAGTGGTTTTAAAAATGATTTTCGTTAACTGCTCTGGTAATCGTTTTTAAAACTAAGTCTGTAACTCGTCTGATACGTTTTGCTGGGTAAAATGATTTTTATAAAAGTCAAACTAGTAACGTAGCCTGCCTGGTAGCACAAGCCTCGTCGTGAAAAATCCTTCATTCACTGTAAGTATACTCCTAAACTTTACTAATGTATGATTTCTTATTCTAATTCGATAGATGAATTGCTAGGAGATAACTTAGGGACTAGTGGACTTAGTGATGACAAGTATTTTCGTTGCAATTGGGATCGTAGATTCTCTAGTGTACTCGATATCGTTAGATGTTATGTTTTGGATTTTTTATTTTGGATTTTTGGAGTTTGGATGAGATAAGTGAGTATTCTATAATTGTTTGGGATTTTATGCATGATTTATAGCTTTAGGGGAGTGCAGAAACAAAGGAGACTCTGTCTAAATTGTTGGAAAATAAGTGAAAAGAGAATCCCAAGCAAATCTAGATCCATTAGGTAACTAACTGAAACCACCTAGGTAACGATCGAGTAGATCGACTAAATGGATAAACGAAGTCATCTAGACTAGTTACGGGAAGAGTAAAAGAGAAGAACACTTAGGACCAAACCGAAGTAGAAGGAAAGAATCCCACTAACCAAGTAACTACCCACTTAGTATTGACCTTTGAAGAAGAATTTAGAGAATGGAGTTGGACTTTTAGTGGGGGTGGTTGAAGGAGAAACCTGTTGGATAGGATAAGTTGATTCCTACATAGTTAGATTTCCTGCAAGGATGAGAAGGGTTATGAAGCATAGTTGACTAAGAATGTGCTTGGTTAGATTTCCAGTAAGGACGAGAAATTCAAGGTCTAGTCGGGTAGGATGAACCACTAGGATCAGTATTGATGGCGGTTTCCGACATGAGGTACTCCATGTTCGTCAGTAGGACTTGGATTAAGCATTAAACTTGGGTATTGGAGTAAGTTGTATGGATGGTGGAACAAATGTCGGACTTTGATTTTGTTATCCATCTCGATTTGAACCCATTCAATGTAACCAAGAACGTGACTGCACAACTGTATGGCAAGAGCAGATTCAATCGGTTAAGCTTCTCTGGGAACGAGTATAGAAACAAATACAGGAGCAGAAACAGGAACAGTAACAGGAACAGACACAAAAATTAAAACGGAGACGAAAACGAAAACGAAAACGAAAATGGAAACGGAAATGGAAACGGAAACGGAAATGGCAATAGAAACGGAAACGGAGACAGAAACGAAAACGGAAACGGGAATGGAAACTGGAACAAAAATGAAGTTTCCAGAAATAAATTCAGGATATGGATACGGGAACGAAAACGGGAATGGAAACGGGAATGGGAACGGAGATAGAAATGGGAACACATACGAGAACGAAAACTGAACACGATCAGAAACGAGTACAGAGACAAATAGAGATGCAAGATGGAACACATCCAACTCAGCCATGGAGCGGTGTAGTTCATAACTCGTGAAAGCTTGGATGGATGGATTGGATGGTGGAGAGTATGTTTGAGTATGCTAAAGTCATAGGTGAGAGAGAAAAAGTATAAGTGCTAGGTCCTAAGTCACGGAGTAAGAAGGATGTGAGGGGTAGAATTATATAGGGAAGGTGAGTTCGACGTCAAGTTGGGAGTCTTTTGCTAGTAAGAGTGTCATGGAGACTCTTACTCGGTGTTGAATTCACGTAGAAGAGATGGAAAAATTTGATGTAGAACGTCAAATTTAGGAGATAAATGTTGCATATTCAAGAGTTGAGCGGCAACTATGAAGTAACTATTGGAATGAAGCGATAATTGGGTATAAGAGAGTTTTCATTTTGCTCTTGATGTTGGAGAATGGTCCTGGTTAAAGCATTTCTTTCTTTGGAATCGATGTAATCAGAGCGGCGCAGTGAAAGTGTGATGAGTAAGTACGAGGGTTGGATCAACTTTTGGTACAAAGAGACGAGTTCAGATGAAGTCAAGCTAATAGTTGTAGGCAAGAAGGGAGTTAATAGTCTAGATAAACAGAGTATTAAGACCACAAGGGAACTACATCATCGAATGGGGTAGCTAAGGGGAGAATTGATGTGTGGTTAGCATTAGTGAGAGTATTACGCAAGGGAAATTTCAAGGACGAAATTTATATGAGGGAGGAATGTAATACCCCGACTTTTATATCCGAATTTAATTAAATATTAATTTGAGACATTAGGAGTAATTGGATAATTATCGGGGTATTACCAATGACGTACTGGTCAGATTATATATTATGGGAATTAATGTAATCAAAATAAAATAAATATTAATTAAATTAGATTATAATATATGTGATTAATTGGGATTAATATTTATAAGTGGGGATGTATTTTCTTAATTTAACTCAACTGGTATTGTTAAGGGACCGGTTTAGCACTTCTCAATTCGTCTGGCCTTCGGTCATTTGACGAAATGAGAAAGGCGAGGTATTAAGATTTAAATTTTGATTATTGGGGATTAAAATGGATTAGGATTAAAAAGGGAAAATTAAAATAGGGATGGAGAGGGGATGAACCAGTTTACTAAGTGAACCGGTTTGATCAAATTAAACGAATGGCCTTCGGCCATTCACTAAAGAAGAATAGGCAAGAGAAGAGGAAGAAAACAAGAGGGAGAGAGAGAGAGCTGGAAGTCACGAGAGGGAAAGATCGATTGGGAGAGATGAGGGAGAAGACCACGATAGAAGAGAGACGGCGTTGGTGTTTGGCGGGGTGGTCGGCGAGCATTCGCCTCTGCTCGAGTTCGTTGATGCGGGCTAGGGCTCGGGTTATGCTTGCAGTTTAGGCTCTCTATCTAGCATATTTGATTTCTTGTGATGATTACTGCTTAGTTATTTTGATTGTTCTGTGGGGCCTGTTCTTTTGAAAATTTAACATGTAATGTTTTAGACCATTGGACTTTAATTGCCTTGATAGTGGTATTGACTGCTAGTGTGGAGGGTTTGGTTGGTTAATGAGATTAGAGAGGCTCCACGATTGGTTGGTTATTCGGCAATGGTGAATAGTATTATTGGGTGTTGATGAATATGAATCTGCATTGTAGTTAGTTATTGATCCGTTGTTAGTTGCTAAGTTGTGAATATGGGGATTTTAAGTGTTAAAGTTTATAGAATTTGATGAGAAGTTATTAATGGATAAATGTTTTAATTATGAAGTTATTGGAAAAAGGAAATAGCAAGATAGCAACTAAGTGTCAAACGTAATAAGGAATTGAGGTAAGGAATCTGGGTGTGTCTTGGCCATTTGGAGGCCCTACACCACAAGTAGAGTGCGTGAGTTTTACGTTAGTATTTTGTAGCTTGTGGTTCTGTGATATTGAGATATTTCCTTGATGGTTCTGTGATTTAAATGTCTTATTTGTGATGCTCTATAGTGTTTCTTTGGTTGTTGGTTTCTAGCCATTCGCTATTTCCTTGGATGAATTATTGTTGTTATCTCCTTGCTGTTCATTATTTCTCTTGCTGGTAGAATAGATTTCCTTACTTTCAATTCTGTTCCCAACTTCAAATGCTTCACTTAAATTGCCATGGACGAATGCTTAAGGTTGGAGTGTGATAAGTGTAGTATGATGAGTACGTAAATGATGAGCAGTAGGAATGAGCTAAGAATGAGCTTAGAATGTTGGTTTTTCCTTGGATGTTCTGTTCTTTGTTATTTTCTTGATGTTTAGCTTAGATTTTATGTGTTAACTAAACTGTTATTTCATTCTTTCCATATTTATTAAATAGTGTTATTCTTATTATGTTAATAAACATGATTAATTAACTAAGTAGACTTGAGCACGTTTAATTAACTAGTCTTTAAATAACTGAGTCAAGCATGTTAACCAACTAATCAAGTGTGCATGTAAATTGACTAAATCGATTAAATAGCATGTTTGAATTAACTAACTAGCATAATCAATTAGCATGTTTACTTGCTTAAGCATGTTTAATTAGCTGAACTTATCAGTATGATTAATTAGAACATGTTTAATTACTTAAACTTGAGCATGTAATTAATTAGAACAATATTAGCATGTTAATTAACTTAATCATGCCATGCTTAGTTATTAACTAGACTACCATGCTTAATTATTAACTAAGCTAAGTTATTCTGTGAATTGATAATACCATGCATATGTTAAATTCCTTGAGCACGTTTAATGAGCATGTTTAACCCTATTAGCAACAAGTTAATGTCGAGCATGTTAATTATAATTAGTAAGCTTGTTAATTAACTAGTAGTAATTGGTGAGTATGTTAAATCACTAATTAATTAGAATGAATCAAAGCATGTAAATTAACTAGGATAACTAACTAGAATTTTGATCGTATCTCCCTTAAGCATGAAAGTTTGTTAGAGTAATTAACTAGACCCGAGCAGGTAATTAACTAGGATAATGATTTATAATTATACTCGTATGTTCAATCTTTTTATGTGTAACCAACTTATCTAAGCATGCTTAATTAATAATTAGAATAAAACCATTATTAATCAACTAAAATAAGAAATTACCAATTTACAAGCATGTTTTCGTTATTCCTTGTCCAAAGCATGTTTCGATGTTTAGTCTAGCTTAGTTCAATGAACATGTTTAGTTAATTGTAATTCATCGCACGCTTTTTTACCACTCATTTAATTCAATTTCTGTTATTTATTATATTCAACATTTCAATTACTATTGCTTTCAATTACAGTTAGTTTCATTTCAATGCACACTGCAATTTTTGTTAATGTACGTTATAACGCATCACGCATCATGTTACATTGAGAATGTATGTTCATGTATCATGTACTAGAAAGTAATAGGAAGTGCCACCTTGGGGTGGTGCTCACACATGCATTGAGTGAGGAAAATGTAAGGAAAAGATGAAGATCTCTGTGGTGGGTAGCTTAGCCTGTCACAGAAACAAAAAAAAAAAAAAAAGAAAACTGGAGTTGGGGGGCAGATGGGTAGCAGATCTAGTTTGCGCCTAGGCAAAACCCCCTACCTTGACGGGAATGGGGACCCAGTTGCAAGTAAAGGGTTAGGTCTGATCAACTATTTCATCACCTATGAACCCTCCAATCTCCCACTCGAAGTACGAGTAAAGAACGAATGAATGAAATAACGAACGTAATGAAAAGATTGGTTTGGGTGGCCCCCATTTCAAAAGAATTAAAGAGAGTCATAAGTATGATTGCATTAAACCTTTTTCCTTACTAAGCCTTTGGGCTCATAGTTTACTTGTGGTGTAGGTACTTGCGAAAAGGATGAACAGATAATAAAGCAGGGACGAAGATTTTCCACGTGCGAGATTTGGGGCTAGCCAAGCTAAAAGAGTAAAAGAGAAAATGATTATAATTAAATGATATTTAATTGTTTATTTTCTTTCATTATGTTTCTTTAGTAAATTATTTACGCTTTCGCCATGTTTTGATAAACACGCTATGTTTTCAGAAAAGATTTTATAACGCTTCCGCTATTATTTTATAAAGGTTTTCGTAGCGGGTAGAACGAAAAGGGTTTTAATGGACCGATTTGGCACTCTGATAACGTTTTAAAAAAGAGTCTTCTAAAAGTTTTATATTTCTTCCATTTTCAAGGAATTACGAAAAGTCGGGTCGTTACTATGGTAGTAAAAGAGGATTGTCATTTATCTTATTGAATCTTGGTGTTGGACTTATTTGCTATTTTGGGGCTAGAAGAATATGTTACACCGTGAGGAAAACTTCAATATTGCATGACATTGATATTGGTTTGATTCTATGGCAATACTTTTATGGCATTAAGGATGATGATGATTTTATTAAGTTTGATAATTGTTTGTTTCATGGTTTCAAATACTACTGACCTAGTTGTGCATCATTGTCCAAAAATGAGTTGTTAGAATGTTTTCCATATATGATTAAATACAAGAAAGGAAGAAACAAGTTAGTGGCCATTACACTATTACAAAGATTATGTTTTCAAAGATGGCAAATTTTGAGTATACACTTGTGGACTTCGAGCATCACTAATAAATGAAGTTCATGGTGGAGGACTAGCAAACCTTGTGGGAAAAAAGGCAACTTAAGAATCTATGAAAGAATTATTCTTTGGCCACACATACTTAAAGGGATTCACAAGGATGCATTTATGGGAGTTAATGGTAAATTCAAAAGAGTGGTCTACATTACTTCTAAATTTACGACAAAGAATGAGAATCAAGTATTCAATTTGATGTTCAAGCACGAAAAGGGGATTTTGGAAATCTTAATAGCACCAGCTGAGTACAACAAACAAGACTTATTTCCTTATTGCACTCATGAAGAATTTAAAGACATTGTAATTTTGATGGTCCATGATGAATATCCTTATTGTGGAGAAAAAGTCTATGGAGGAAAAAGAATTGATTTGAAGTTGAATTCTTTTCAACGTCGAGAGGATGATGGAGTACGGGGTCTATCTCTCAATAATCAAGCTTCCAATAATATTATGGAATTATTCAAGATCAAGCATAAGAGGAATTTCAAGAACAATTGTAGAATATTTGATGGACTTCACAAATATTTCTTCTTTCTGACCTTTGAAGAGATTTGATGGTTTTGGCATTTAGAACTATGTTATATCAAAACGGGTGCTTTATGAAGATTGTAGCTGACTTCCTAAGCTTTCTAGAATGGGCTAGTTTGTTAAAAATGCAATTTTTTTGCTATGTCAAAAATCCCCCTTAACAAGGAGTAAATATTGAGTGAAGCCCAATGGTGGATTACAAGATCCAATCACAAAAGCTTGAGCCTAAAGACTCATCAGCAATTACTTTCTTCATATTTGGAAGGTAACTCACTAGTTGACCAAGTGGAGGAGTCACCATATTAGGGGACAAAGAAGAGCCAATGCATATTGTTATGGAAAACATTCCAAAAGGCTAAGCATGAAGATTAAGGAAAGTCAAGCACATGGATTTATGGAAACCATTTAAGTGGACAAATTCAAGAAAGAATAGCATACAAAAGACATCAAGACTTGGAGAAGAAGAAAACAAAAATTAATTAATTATTCTTTAAGTTTAGTTACCTTATAATCAAGAAGTAGAGAATTGGCCAAGCTTAAATTATAGCCCATTTAGTGATAATCTTATTTAGTATTTAGTATCCTATAATTTCTAAATGGATATTTAAAGACATCTTATGTAATTGTATAGACATTAAAGTTTCAATATTAAAAAGCTTTTGCTTTATTTCAAAATAGGAGTGATTCCTCATTCAACTTTTGGTGAGTTATCCAAAGTTACTTTTAAGTTGAATAGCCTTTCTTTTTCCCATCAATACTCCTACTAGTATGTGAGTGGTGTCCAACTTTCAAGAGGAGTTTTCATTGGAAAAGTCATCCATACGAGAGTGCAAGTGTGA
The DNA here is from genome assembly GCA_022433065.1 of Begonia loranthoides. Lineage (NCBI taxonomy): Eukaryota > Viridiplantae > Streptophyta > Magnoliopsida > Cucurbitales > Begoniaceae > Begonia > Begonia loranthoides. The sequence continues at coordinate 18,862,322 of CM039480.1, read as the reverse complement.
CATCTTGCTATTTCTTGCCAATCTATTTCTATCAAGCATATTTCCAAATCTGTAGTGCTTATTTCCATTATTCTGGGAGGGTTTCTTCTTCATTCATCAAGGAAGTTGTGGTCCAAATTTTAGAGAGAAAGCATCTAAATCAAAGGAGATATTGGTTTCCAAAGTTGAACTTTACATAAGGTGATTTACAGTAATTTTAGGAAGTTCTTCAATTGATCGATCGCCCTTTCCTTTAGCCATTCAACCGCCCATCCGACCTGTCATTTGTGGACATTTGAATGTATAATATTTGTCACATTGCTGATCGATCACTATCTTGCCTCCAAATTATAGATGATTGTTTGAGGTCGTTGATAGAGTCAAGACTCTAAAGCTACTAATAATCGGGTTTTGGTAATCAGCTAGACAAGAAACCCAAGCACCAGATTTACAATCAGGAGAATTCCACTTGTATACGCGAAATGGAGCTCAAATTTACAGATCCAGTAGTCAATAGTCTAAATAAGAATCCCCCAAAAATTAGCTTAAGAGGTCTTGCACAAACGAAGTTGTGCTTAAAGAAAATCGAAACTTGAATTAGGGGTTTCCAAAAACAAAATCTGGACACCAAAATTAGAACGAATGTAACTCGACTTGCATATGTGTTTTGGACGTCAAATTTGTAGGACGAGAAGATAGTAACCAATAGAAGAATGCTCTCAATACTAGCTTCAAAATCCCAGCACAAATGGAGTTATGCGTGATTGAATCTAGAGTTTAGATCTAGGGTTCGCTGGAAGCAGATTTGCGACAACCATATCTTTCCATAAATAACTTCAATATTCCAAAACCAAATTAGTAGAAATCTTCACCAATTCCACACAAACAGAATAATAACTCTAGGTAATCAATAACTAAAGATCAACTTTCAAGAAAATCAATAAAACAAGAGAGGACACCAACTTGGTCCCCGGATCCCTCCAATGGCCGAAGGGGCAACTAGTTTGGAAGCTCGAAAGAAGCAACACTTCAAATTAGCTTTTGTCTTGGTCTTCTACCTCCAAACCATGAACACAACTTCAACATGAAGCTATAGGAAGGGGCAGTATGATTCTTCTTCTCAAGGCCACACAAAAACAAGAAGAAGAATTAGATATGGTGAAGGTATTTGTGAGCTAGCTGAGCACTGCGAGGGTTTCCCCAAGAACAAGAGTTCAAATCTAATTTAGAGTTTTTCAAAGCTCCCTACAAACTTTCATTAGAGAGGTATAAATTCCCTCTAATGACGCAACAAAAGAAAATTACAAATTTGCCCTTGAAAACTCAAAATTTTGGCATGAGGGCTCGGTTTACATACAAACCGAGCACCTCCATTCCTTTAACAACAAAACAATCTAAATTCTCAGAAATAAATCATAACTAGCCATCCAACATTCAAGACATCTAAAGTCATAAGTTTAAGGTGGTAACTTCAATAAAATGTTCCAAATTGACCTTGTTAGCTTCGGCCAATGTAAGCTCCTCCAAGCTGGGACAATGTGGATCTAGCCGATTAGGGTTTGCATGGCTCCACGTAAGCTCCGTTAAATTACTATTCCCTGCAAAATAATAACTAGTTAGATAAGAAATGAGCCTCTTGATTCAAGATCTGATAATTCATCCTTGGGGCACATCATCCTCCCCAGGTGATTGAGGATTTGACCTCAAATCCTAGGAGTCTCCTACCTCTATCTTATGTTGATGTTCTTCCTCTTGGATCAAATGGTAAAGTATGGCACACACTTCGTGGTACCAATGATCTATCATGTTGTTGAGATCAGCCTTGGAATTGTTGTATGGCATGTGCAGAATCTTCATGGTAGAAATCTTGGGTTTTGAACTTCCACCCTTTAAATAGAAATAATATTTGTTTGAGCCAACCTTTTTTGGCAAAACCCTTTCTGCTCACTTTAGCAACCTCGATAAATGGTACTACATTGCCTTTGTACCAAGTAGACTTCTCAAAACTATCACAATTGTGTTGCGTATGTAGAGAATTAAAGACATTTGCTTGGTGATACTCGTGGTGTTCAAAAATATTGGTCTTTAATAGTGAAGTACCATGATGGTTGGCTAAGAAAACATCACTTAATTCTATTGATGATAGCATCCCAATCAAAACTTCTTTGATAGAAAGTTCCGTAGAAAGTTGACCTTCTTTGGATTGACTCCTGTATGCTTCAATCTCTCTTCGAAGCCTAATCAATGCTAATGGCACTCTTTTTACCATCATTAAAGGGGTATCACTTGTTGAATACTCTGATTCTGTAAAGATGTGTATAGAAACATCCTTTTCATCATATTTCCCTTCTTCAAGACTTGTTGTCCTTAATTCAGCATTACCCTCTCATAACAAGCTTTGGAAATTTCTATTTTGACAGAAACTTTCTTTTCTTCCAAAATAGGTGCTGAGGGAACATTAATGTCAATGATGTTTTCATCTTCGAAGACAAAACTTCTGACAAATCTTCATTCAAGTTTTGAGAGACTATCGATAGGAATGGTACAATCTGATCATTTACATTTTCTTCAATTTTGCTCCACTATACTTGTTGTTTCCTTCAACATCTCAACATGGCCCTGTACGTGGGAAGGTCGAATGCTCGTAGAGCCCAATTGTTTTGACAAGTTGTTAATCCGATCAGTTATAATTTACAACATGGCTTATATATCCAATAGTTGGGATCGTTGGTATTTGAGAATTTTTCCTAGTTCAGTTGGAAGGTTAAGGAGTCGGAACCAATCTAGTGAGCTTCAGAGCGTATTTTCTCTTAAAAAATTTCCTCATTTTCACCTTCTTCTCTTCGGTGGAAAATTAATTTGTTCCACTATCGTAAAGCTTTTTCCCCTGAGTCTTAAAGAAGCCAACTTCACACAGGACCATTCAGAAGAATGATATTTGTTGAACAACTCTTCCATCTCCTCATCCCATTCCAAATAGTCTTCTGGCTATTCTGAACCACTGAAGAAGGGAAAAACAGAATTAAACTCTTCTTCTTCCGTTAGGTAACTCCTTGAATAAGTTTGGCCTCTAGTCATCATAATGTAGGATAGAAATCACCAATTAACAGTGTAAGGAAGCCAAATTGGCTCTGATACCAATAATCGGGTTTTGGTAATCGGCTAGACAGGAAACCCGAGCACCAGATTTACAATCGAGAGAACTCCACTTGCATACTTGATATGGTTCTCAAATTTATAGATCCAGTAGTCAATAGTCCAAATAAGAATCCCTCCAAAATCACCTTAAGAGGCGTTGCACAAACGAAGTTGTGCTTAAAGAAAATCAGACCTCAAATTAAGGGTTTCCAAAAACAGAATCTGGACACGAAAATTAGAACGAATGTAACTCGACACCACGAAGACGAACAAAACTTTAACAAGAAGCTACTAGAAGAGGCAATATGATTCTTTTTCTCAAGGGCCACAAGAACAAGAAGAAGAATTAGATAAGGTGAAGGTAGCTGTGAGCTAGCTGAGCACCGCGAGGGTTTCCTCAAGAACAAGAGTTCAAATCTGATTTAGGGTTTTCCAAAAGTCCCTAAAAAATTTCATTAGAGAGGTATAAATACCCTCTAATGATGCCATAAAATAAAATTACATATTTGCCCTTGAAAACTCAAAATTTGGGCTCAATCCATATTATTAAACACTCGGTTGTTCAATCTTCTTCAACAATCAACCATTTACAGGTACATTCTTTTACCCCCTTCTGCTAGTGCATTAGGGTTTTAATCTCCTTTAGGGATGGTTTTATGATAGTTTTGAATCAGCAAAAGAACCATTTTCAAAAGGTTAGAGTTCCCTCCACAAATCAGCCATCTCCCTTGGTGTTTCACCCAAGTGGATTTTGTGTCAACAATTGAATCACCATGTTTCTTGTGGGCTTTGTGGTGATCCCTAGTAAAGGAATAGAAAGCTTGCTAAGACCCAAGTTGGAGTGCTTCCACCATTGGAGGACATTGAAGTCAATAGGTACGATTTGGGTACCTATTCAAACCTTTCCATGCATAACTTCCTTTTCTGTACAAAATTATTCATAATATTTTGACAGTTTGTTCTTCGCATATTGCCTGCTATGTGGTTCAAATTTTGTGTCAAAATTTGTTCATTTGTTTTATTTTTATCCATCTTGTAATTGCCTCGCAAAACTGTCTTCTTACCATATCCGATTCCAGAGCATCACTCACTTATGCGGCCACAACTTTTTGTACTGACCCATTTTCATTTCATAAACCATGACGTAGCAGGATTCTTTTTATAAATAACAATACTTTTGGAAACAATTGCATGAAATACCATACATAAAATTTCTTTCTTAAAATCCTTATAAATCATGTCATAAATGAAAAACAATGAACATTTTACAAGTACATTTCACAAATAGAAAACCATTTACATTCCCTTTTTCCTTGAACCTTTAGGCTAGCCAGCCACAAGCTCCGCAATGTATAAATCCTCCATCAACTGTTTCTATCCTTGTTAACGTGCATACCTACATCATATGACTTAAACTAAGAGCCCAAAGCTCAGTGAGAGATATAAAATGTTATGTTCATGCTATGCACTCTATAAATATATACACAGCTTCCATTACATTTTTCCTTTACCTTTACCTTTACCTTTACCTTTATAATTAACGTTTAACTATATCTTTATCATTAACTTTAACTTTACTTCCACTTACCCATCCAAGTGTTGGAGATGTCACCGTATAAGGTAGAGTGACACTGCATGGCCCACATGGGGCTGCCGACTCAAGAACCCACACCTCACAATATCTATTTACGTTTATTTCCATATATTTTGGTTTTCATTTAGTTCTACTTAACCATCCAGGCATGGGAGATGTCACCGTATAAGGTAAAGTGGCACCGTGTGGCCCATATGGGGTGGTCGATCAAGAACGTACACCTCACAATGTCTATTTACATTTATTTCCAGGTCCATGTCATTCCATTTTTCTTTCATTCCGCTTACCCATCCAAGCGCTAGATGTATCACCGTATAAGGTAGAATGGCAACATTTGGCCCACATAGGGTAGCCATTCAAGAACCTATACCTCGTCGCGTCTATTTACATTTATTTTCATAATATGTCAATTCCATTTCAAAACATATGCATAAAACACTTATGTACATTTTCAAAACCATGATGCATGTCCATGAAATGAATGCATACAATTCTTTCATCCTACCACAAAATAGCAATACAATACTTTTCATTTCTTTTTTTCTTGTTTCTTATCAATCATCAATCAACCACATTTTAATCTTTGCAAGGGGTCAATACTATCCTTATATAGTTCCTAACATATCAATAATCACGTGATAGCATACAAACAATTCAATTCATATCATATTACTATCCTTATATACATAACAAATCATACAAGTCCTAATTTCTTGTGATGTAGGCCAAAGGGCCACAAACATACAATATCAGTTACCTCAATTCCTTATCTTAAAGTCTTGCAAGTGTCCTCAACTACCCCTCTATAAAGCAGTTTCATTCCAGTTATTCACAACTTTTGAAGTTGCCTATTGGTGGTGCATCATTTGGTATCAGAGCCTATTTCGACTCTATCAACACCTTATTTGTGTGTTCTTATCGATTCTACATGAAGAAAAGAGGCTTCAAGTATGTGATGAACTACGGATTCCATCTATCAACAATTGAGCACAAAGATTCTCTAACCATATTTTGAGTGATTATTTTGAAGGTTTTCAAAAAGGAAAGAGGATGGATTACATTCATCAAGCCTCCAAAAATATCTTGGAGTCATTCAAGATCACGGATAAGTGAATCTTTAAGAACTAAGTATAGAGATTTTGGTGGACTTCACAAATCTACCTACAATGCGACCTCTGACTAGTAATTGGTGTTTTGGGCATTCTAGAAGATTTTATATCAAAAAGTATGCTTCATGAAGATTGTAGTTGACTTACTAATCTTTCTAGAATGTGTTGTTTGGTTAAAATAAGAGTTCATTTGCTAAGCCAAAAGTTTCTTAAATAGAGAGAAATTTCTTATTGAAGCCCAACTTCTCTCAAAAGGAGCTAAAGACAGCCAACTAGAAAAGAGGGCTTTTGGATCTTGGTTGTTCAGCTACTAACTCCATACAAGGTCCAATAACAAGGGCTGGGCCCAAAGACTTACCATTTCGTGAGGATCAAGAAAAGGTCAAAGCATGTTGAATTATGGAAACCAAACAATTGGTCGCGCTTAAGCGGGAAAAGCTGCCAAAAGCCATTAAGAATTGGAGAAGACCAAATTAGAGGCAATTTAAGTAATTTTCTTTTAGTTAAGTTGCCTAAACATAGTATGGAAATCAGCCAAAAATGCTTGTTGTGTGATAGCCTATTTAGTATAGTATTTAGTAGTTTCTTTTCTAGTTATTTCTTATTTTATAGTTTGTAATTGGCTATTTAAAGCCACCTTGCGTTATTTTTTAAGGAAAAATGAGTTTTGCATACTAAAAGCTTTGTTTTGTTTCTTGAATTTTTAGTGATTCATTTTTTTGCCTTCAGTGTGTTCATCTAGAGTTATGGTATGATATCAAAATTCAGGTTACTTTATGAGTTGAGTAATTTTTTTTGTTGGCATCTGTGTTTTTGTTCTCTTAAAGAAGGGCGTGTGAAGAGGTGTTAAACTTACTAGAAAAATTATATTGGTGGAGTTTTCCATACAAGAGTGGAAGTTATGATTTCTTGTTATTTTAAGCCAATCTAGTTCAACCAGACATATTCCCATATTTGGGTGTTTTTTAGCATTATTTTTGTAAGGGTTATTCTTATTTCATTAAAGAGGTTGTTCTCCAAATTTCATGAGGAAAGCTTCTATATTCATCAAGATATGAGTTTCTAAAGTTGTTATTTCGTAAAGTAAATATAGTAATTCCAGCCAATCGATCGATCTCCAATCAGCACCCAGTTGACATATTCATCTAGAAAGTAGAAAATTTTCGAATTTGTAAAGCCACCTATCATTCACCCTTCAGCTGATCAATCACACATGTTAGTTCTTCCTTAAACCATTATGGTGGCACAGCAGTATGCTCTAGATTGCATGACGAAAGAAGAAGACGTTGAGGCTTCTATTCCTACTTTTAGTGGGTCAGAATTGTCAGAAGATTACATTGAATGGGAAGAAGAAGTTGAAGAAATTTTTAACAATTCCCATTTTTTCGGAAGACCCTAGTGAAACTTATTTTTTCAAGGTTTAGAGGAAGTGCTTCATTGTGGTGGAAAGATTTGATTAATAACCAAATAAGTGATGAGGGAGAAGATGTCAACACGTGGGGCGTGATGAAAAGGGTTCTAAGAAGAAGATATGCCCCGAAGCTTACCAAGACTGTTCCATTCTTTCCACCACCAACCCTACCTAAGAAGAGTCTTCCCAAGAGTCAATGAGCCAAATTGTTTGACATATAATCCTCACTACAACATATAGCTTAACTACTTGACAATCTCATAGCAAAACAGGGTTATTTGTACTCTCAAACAATGCAACCTTTTTGGATCATGATGAAATAGTTGAAGAACATGTGAAAGTTGAAGAAAAGAGAGATGATAGCTCTGACGCGCCTCAAGGACCTATCACTAGAGCCCGAGCCAAAACGCTCATCCCTTTTCTAACCAATTCTTATTTTGCAGATGGAGTCTCCTTAGATGGCCTTGAAGAGGAGCCAAAGTATGTTGATAAGGAGGCACCAAAACACTTGATAACTTGGCGCCATGGAAGAACTCCTCGGGTGGAGCTAAGTAACCGAGCGATTATGGACTTCCATATTGCCGAAGCTAATGAGGTGCCCTAGAGTTTAAAACATGTTCTTTTAATATGATGACAGGGCTTTCGGATATATGTTTGGATGAACTACTGGAGTTTTGGTTTGTTTTAATTAGTTTTAGGATGGATAATATGCTTTGGTGTTTTGTGAACTCGACTAGCTTGCTAGTCGAGTCACCATGCCCAATTTTGTGTTTTGAAGGGCATTTTCATCTTTCTTCATTAGGGCACCATTATGGAGGTACTTAACCCTTCTTAATGATGTCTTAACCTAATTTTGTAGAATCAAGAGCTGCTGCTGCAACTTGTTTCAGAGTTCCCTACCAAATGCAAAACTGAATTCTTGCCTAGGCTCAAACCGACGGCTTGTCATCCAAAACTTCCTTCCTCACGTTCTTTAGTTCTTGGAGGTTGGATTTTTATTATGAGTTTCTTCCAGTAGCTTTTTCAAGATTCTTATTGAGATAGAAGGACCAGAAGAGTGAAGGAAAACGAGTTGGAGAGGCTTTTCTAAACAAAGTCCATTGAAGTCACTGTTCTCGGTTGTAGGGAATCTGCGGACCAACTTGTAAGTCTTTGTTTGTTTGAGTTGTGTTACTTGGAATTTATTCCTGTAATATTTATGGTGCGACCCCCTCTGGATTGTGATTAATTTGATATATTTTTAGTGAAGTTTGGATATTAGCTCGTGATTTTGTGCATTGTTGTTTGGGGGTCGCTTAAACTATTTTTGTGGAGACTGTTTTGGGACACAATATAGTTTTGTGCACAACTTTCGTTCCATTGCATTTTTTATCATGAATTTTGGACTGGATCTTTTTCTTTGGTGTGTCTTGAAGACCTGTTTTGTTGATAGCCGATTGAACACCAAGTGTAGATTTGTCTCTTTGCACTTTGAGGTGCATGAAGCTCTTTGTTAGTGGCAAATCAAGGAGAACAGTTGGAGGAAGAGATTATAGTGCCCCAAGATAAACCATTACTATTGTTGGACTCATCTGATAGGGAATAAGATATTTCAGAGTTTGAATCCTCTATAGATGTGTCTGGTCCACCTACTCAAGAAAGCCTCCTTCTAAACTTACCCACATTAGAAGAAGACAGTGCATGGGAGCAAACTTTTCAAAGTAGAAGTTTAATCCAAGATGGGGTTTATCTAATGATCATTGACGGTTGAAGTTGTGAAAGAATTAAATCCAAGTTCACAAAAGGGGTGAATGGGAAAACAAAATTTTTACGTCTGCATCCTTATTTCCACTTTGACCTAGATGAAGGTATCAAGTTGTTGTCGTTTAGTGTTGCTCAATTTTACCCGTTTGACCCTTGTGATATTTTGACAAAGAGCACACACTTCAAGGATGGCTAGGCACCATAGGACAAATTTCCATCAATAACAACCAGGTTTGAAGGCGAATATCTAAAACAAGAAGGATCAAATTCTATTGTTGGAAATATTGGGAGGTATAATTTGAGAAGTGGGTTTGTCAAGTCCAACCTTTTGGAAATCTTAAAGGTGGAAGAACTCTTGGATTTGAGGTCAAATCCTCTTCAACCTTTGGAGAATGATGCGTCATCAGAATCTACAACTGATAACCAAGCCTGGAGATTTTTGAACTTTATTTCCAGTGTTTTTTTATAGGTGATCATGGAGAAGAGTGCATTAAAAACTACTCTCAATATTCTTTTCATCCATATGTAACATGGAGATGTTCAAAAAAAGCATAAGTGGAAGGACTAGTACAAGTTTGAAGATTTATGAAGACTTTCCAAGTGTGTTTACAATCAATCTGACCTCCATGACATATTTGTTATTTTTTGCAACCTACACCATCTCAGATCAAAACATTAGCGCCATAACATTTGTAGCTAACTTTTCAAGCTTTCCAGAATGTGCTATTTTGTTACATGGGAAGGTCATTTGCCATGCCAAAAGAGCCTTGAATAGAGAGCTTCAATTTTTGCCAAAGAAGCATGATCATCCTCTTAGTTGGAGTTGAAGCCAAATCCTCTCAGTGAATAAACAAGAAGATAATTTCCTTGGACTCATTGCTGCATTCAAGATTTGGGGAATTGTTTAAAAATTATGTTTAGTTATTTTATTTTAATTTGTATTAGTTTCAAAACGTCATGTGTCGGTTTCACTCGGTTAGAGCATGTTCTAGCTGAGTAAGTGTGTTCTTAGGGAATTTTGGTAATCTTTATTTCAGAAACAAGCCCTAATTTTGTGAGGGGGTTTTAAGCTCTTTTAGGGATGGTTTTTAGATAGTTTTGAATCAGGAAAAGAACCTTTTTGAAAAGGTTGGAGTTCCCTCCACAAATCTGCCATCTCCCTTGGTGTTTCACTCGAGTAGATTTTGTGTCAACAATTGAAAGCTTGCTAAAATCCAAGTTGGAGTGTTTTACCTTTGGAGAACATTGAATTCAATAGGTATGATTTGGGTACCTATTCGATTCAACTTGTACTTTTCCACCATAACTTACTTTTTTGTATGAATTTACTCATGATATTTTAAGGGTTTGTTCTTCACATATCACCTACTGTGTGGTTTAAATTTTGAGTCAAAATTCATTCATTTGTTTTATTTTTATCCATCCCAAAATTACCTCGCAAAAGTATCTTCTTACCATATCTGATTCTAGACCACCTCTCACTTATGCGGCCATAACTTTCTTTCCATAACGAGTTAGTTCGCTAAACTTTGAGGTTATTTTCTATGCTTTGAATAGTTATTGTCCTAAAATCCTATTGAAAGCCTTCCAATTGGGTTGTTTTTGTTATCATCAAAGTTTGAACAAAATTTATAAAATAGTTTCATTCCAGTTGTTAACAACTTTTGGAGTTGCCTATCGGTAGTGCATCAAAAATGGTATTACTCGTGTGACCTACAAGGATGCTAATTAAATTTTATTCTTCTCAAAATAATTGTAACAATCGAATATTTTCACAATCTTTTCAACTCAATCCAGGAAGTTATCACCATAACTTCAGCCTTGCAAAGAAAAAATTTACAATTTTAAATGTCTTAAATCGTCATGATTTTTGTGAAAATACCTTGGGTTAGGAAATTCTTCAAAATTGGTTTCTTCCTCTTCATTGTCATCCATTGTAATATCCATTTTATTTCTTCCTCTTCTTGCGCCACATCTTCCTCTTTGTCTAGGAGCTCTTTGAGTTCTTATACTCACGTTTGTAAGCCATTTGAATTGTTGAATGAGGGTGAGATAGGCTACCCTAATCTCATCAATTTGTTGTTGAGTACTAGTGATGTGCCCCAAAATGCAAGAATGTCAATTCTCCAAAAAGAGCACAATCGGCTATCTCAAAAATAGGGCAGTGACTTTGAATAAGTATAACTCTTTGTGCATACAGTCAAATGCAACTAAATTTATAGAACCCAAAGTAGTATCCAAAATAGCATTCCAGTTCAAAAATCCTATTTAAAAATGATTAGGAGCGTGAGTTATATGCAAATAACGGATCTACCCTAAAACAAACTCCTCCCAAGATAGCCTGGCGACTTCCAACAAAACGTACACAAAATTATGATCTCAAATCCAAACGATGTCAAAATGGTATCAAATTATTCATATTCCAGAAGGGTTTAATCTATTGCTATTTCATATTCAAACTCGTCGTCCAAAGTGAGTTACGGACAGAGTAACAAGTTGCTCGAAAAATTACAGATTCAATAACTAGTTGCAGACTTTCACTAACACATGCAAATTTCAAATATTTCAATTCCAAAATCAATCTAACAGCCACCAATATCACAAGGAATCATCAAATCAACCAAATACAGGAAAATACTCATCAAATAGCACAGTAAAAGGGAAGAACAAAATGAAAACACCAATAAGGTCCGCAACACCTCAAACATCCGAGGAATGCGACTGATTCGTATCTCTCCAGGAAAGACAACTCCTTCTTGGCTTTTGCCATGATCTCCTAACTCCACACGCCAAAGACACCTCCCAAAAGAAGATGCTGGTAGAGCTAGCTCAAACCTCATCTCCAAGACTGTGCAAGAACGAGTGAAAGGAGGAGCTTTGGTGTTAGGGTTTGCAGTGAAGCAAGAACCAAGCACTGGGGTTTTGAGAGAAATCCTTCTCATGAGGTTGCAGCAGCAAGAATGAGTTGTAAACTGATTAGGGTTCTTCATTAGGGAAGGTTAAATACCTCCCTAATGAAACAAAAGAAGGAAATTACAAAATTTTCTTTGAGTTCACAAAAATTGGGCATGAGGGCTCGGCTAACATGCTAGACGAGCACCTCAAATCAAAATAAATTCAAATAACATAAAACTAATCAAAATCTTATGAAGACCTTTCCACCCGGATCAAATGGGAAAATTTTGTTTACTCCATGGAACAATCCCACTGTCTCAGCTTGCTCATCCCCTCTAAAATATATATCTTTAGCTTGAACCTCATTTACCTTGTCAAAAAAAAATTTCATTCGACCCATTCATAGAGCGGAGGACTTCCTCGGACCTTGTGTGTTATCAAATATAGAAAGTTCTCTAGTAATTTTTTCCTGGACATAAGTAAAGTGGATGCTCCTTTTTCGTTTTGCTTTGCCTCATAGGCCTTAGTAATTTGAATCAGTTTGAGAGGAGCTAGTTTTATGAATGCATCCCTGAACTCGAATGAAAAAAATTTTGGTGAAACCATCATGAGTAACTTTCCTACCGAATGGCCACGGTATCCCCAACATCAATTGACTAGCACACAAAGGCACAACTTCAAATAGAGATTCGTCTTCATATCCACCAATGAAAAAGTCAAAACAGGCTAGTTTGGTTACTTTTATATAATCTTGGTCCTCAAACCGATTTAGTTTGTAGGGGTTGGGATGCTCCAAAGTTTCCCATTCTGAATTCTTACTATCTTCAAGAGAGGCTTCACTTGTACAACTACTTCCATCAATCATAGAGCATCCCTCTTCTTTTTCCACCTTGCATTGGGAGTGAAAAACTTTTCCCTTTTGGCTCTCCTCTTCTCGGTTTTGCAAAATCAATGATCTTCCCATTTCAACAATTAGGAGTCCTTCTTGAGCGTAGGAGGTATCATCTTCTAGGGGTTCTTCAACTATAGAAGATGCTTCACAAATTAAATGGTCACTGAAATTTTCCTCCGAATTACCGTTCATCACCATAACATGCTTGTTGGTACATTGTGTTGTGAAATGCCCAAGGCCGAGACATTCACAACACTTAATGTCCTTTGACCTTGGTTTGGTGGCCTCAACACTTGCTTTCTCCTCATCATTGTCTCTACCCTCATATGATTTTAATGTTGCACTTCTTTCATCATTCCCAAGAGGTGACATGTAAAGCATTGTGTTTCTTGAAAACGGCCAAGTAGTGCTTTCTCTTAACTTCCCTTTTTTTTTTGCCTTTCTATCTTTAATGCCAAATATACAACATCATCCAAAGTCTCAAAGGATTGTAGCTCCATCCAATCACTAATTTCTTTGTGAAGTCCCTTGATGAATCTTGCAATGGTTTTCTCTCTCGGTTCCTTCAAGGCACATTTAACCTTCAATGCTTCAAATTCTATAAAGTATTCCTCCATCGATTGTGTGCCTTGCTTTAGACTTTTGAAATGAATGAACAATTCTTGTGTGTCAGGGGGCAAACCTCCTCTTCAATAAAGTCCTCTTCCAATAAAACGTACACAAAATTACGATCTCAAATCCAAACGACGTCAAAATGGTACCAAATTCTTCATATTCCAGAAGGGTTTACTCGATTAAAATTTAAGATTCAAACTCGTTGTCCATTCCTACGTATTGAAAGAGTAACAAGCTGCTCGAAAAATTACTTATTCATTAACAGGTTGCAGACTTTCACTAACCCATGCACATTTCCAATATTTCGATTCCAAAATTAATCTATCAGCCACCTAGGAATCTTCAAATCAACCAAATACAGAAAAATACTCACCAGATAGCATAGTAAAAGTGAAGAACAAAATGGAAAGACCACTCCTTCTTGGCTTTTGCCACGATCTTCTAACTCCACACACCAGGGATACCTACCAAAAGAAGATGCTAGTAGAGCTAGGTCGAACCTCCTCTCCAAAACCGTGCAAGAACTAGTTAGAGGAGGAGCTTTGCTGTTAGGGTTTGCAGTGAAGCAAGAACCAAGCACTAGGGTTTGCAGTGAAGCAAGAACTAAGCACTAGTGAGAGAAATCCTTCTCACAAGGTTGCAACAGCAAAAATGAGTTCTAAACTAACTAAGGTTCTTCATTAGGGAAGGTTAAATACCTCCCTAATGAAACAAAAGAAAGAAATTACAAAATTTCCCCTGAGTTCACAAAAATTTAGCAGGGCTCGGCTAACATGCTAGCCAAGCACCTCAAATCAAAACAAATTCAAATAGCCTAAAACTAATCAAAATGTAATCCAACCAGAAGTAGTAGGTTCAACTAGGTCTAATTCAACATGAAAAATTAGAAATTCAACATATCTTCTTCCAAATGGCCTAATTGGACATGGCCAAAATGTGATCATCAAAACCGTGCAAGATAGGTCCTAGCCGAGGGGAGATGTCTTGCCACCAAATGATCAAATGTGTAGGATCCTCCTTGTCATCATGCATTCGCTAGTGCTCAAGTTCTTCTAGTTTATTCCAACCTACAAAATAACAATTAGTTATATAAGCAATGTGCCTCTTGGATTGGGTCCGGATGATAGGACCTTTGGGTGCATCATTCTCTCGGGGTGATTGAGGATTTGACCTCAAATCCTATGAGTCTCCCACTTTTACAACCTCTTATGAAGGCCTTTCCACCCGGATCAAATGGGAAAATTTTCTTGACTCCATGGAACAATCCCACCGTCTCAACTTGCACATCCACTCTAAAATATATATCTTTAGCTTGGACCTCATTTCCCTTGTCAAAAAAAATTTCCTTCCACCCATTTATAGACAGCACTTCCTCGGACAATCTTTGTAAAAGTGTTTTATTTCTTAATTTTGCTTCCCCCTCTTGTGTGTTATCAAATATGAAAAGTTCTCTACTAATTTGTTCTTGGACACAAGTAAAGTGGATGCTCCTTTTTCCCTTTGCTATGCTTCATAGGCCCTAGTAATTTGATTCGGTTTTATCAATATTCTAGCCACTAAGCTTTTAAATTATTCTACCAAGATTTTGCATGACCCACAAATTTCGATGAAACCAATCTAACTTTTCCTTTATCCGATATTCATAACAATCAAAGATTTTCTCTACTTTTTCTAACCAATTTACATACTCAATATCATTGCAGAATCCCTTGAAGGGTGGAATAGAGATTTTGACATGTCTAAAATCATCCTTGTCATGAGATCTTCTTCTCGGAATCGAAAGCTCTTCCATATCAGTTTCTTCTTTACCCCGATCATACATGTTTTTATTTCCACCCCTTAACTCGATGGATGTGCCAATTTTTCTCCTTGGTCTAGGAGTTCTAGGACACTTCTCATGACCATTAAAGGGTTCTTTACAACTTTGTTGTAATTTAGACAACATATCCTTTAATTCATCAAGTGGTTGCTGAAAATTCTTCTGAGATTTTTCTAGTTCTATCTTGGTGGGTGGTGAGCTTGAGCTAGGCATTACCCCTTTACTATGGTGATAGTTAGCACCTCTTCAATTACTCATTCTTTGCGCAAAATACTATCACAGAGCTGCATATAAAAGCCAACTAAGGCTCTGATACCAAATGATATGCCCCAAAAATGTAATGAGACAATCCAAGACTATTGGGCAATCAGTTAACTTCAATCCAAGCAATTTGAATGAAATGCCTATAACTTTTAATGCATATAGCCAAAAGATCCCAAATTTGGAGGGTGTCTTCAAGACTCAAAGAAATAGGGCACCTACAAACTTCACGTTCAACAACATAAAATTTACGGAGATATGACTAATTCAAAAAGCTGCTTGGAAATAGCTTTCTCAAAGATTAAATAGTTTTGCAGATATCTCGAATAATGGTTGAACAACTCGATCCAAAACAAACTCCAATTATCAAGTAAATCCCCAATAGTTCAAATATGTTTAGAGTACATTCATAATCCAGAAATTCAAACAAATAAGTTGCAAGAATCAAGAGAAACAGGTCGGAGCCCCAAATAGGTCCAAAAAAACAAGGCTAATCGGTTAGCCCTAAATCCGAGCATTTAAAGTAAACTGATTAGAAATCGAGCTACATATGGAATTTGGATCCCAAAGTTATAGGCCAAGTAACAAATAACTAATATTACAAGACCTTCAAAAAGCACCTTCAAAGGCGATGTACACACAGAGTTATGCATCAGAGAATCCCCTACTCATAAATAGTATTCTCGAAAAACAGATTCTCGGCACTCTTAGGAAAACAAGCACAACTTTGAAAATGCGAGTCAAATTCAAATGATACCACCCAACATTTCACAAGGACAGGGAATTCCATAATAAAAAATATAAATATAGTAGTAACCTTTAGGAAAAACAGAAGAAATTGTGGCACCAAGTTGGTCCGCGGATCCTTCACACGGCGCACCAAGTTGGTCCGCGGATCCCTCACAGGGCTGAGTGGGGGGGGGGGGGGGGTGGACTTGTTTAAGGTGATTGTTAGAACACCTCTCCAACTTAGCTTTTGCCGTAATATTCTAACTCCACACCACAAGGACAACTCTAAGAGAAGTTGCTGGAAGAGCTAGCAATGATCTCCCTCCCCAATATCAGACAAGAACAAGAGGGAGAACATAAAATCGGACCACCATTTTGCACTTGAGAGAACTTCTAAAACAAGATACAATTTCGATTTGGGTTTCAAAAGTGATATAGGGTTACATTAGAGGAGGATAAATACCTCTCTAATGAACATAAAATGGAAAATTACAAAATGCCCTTGAGACCACAAACTTGGGCATGAGGGTTTGGCTTACATGCAAGTCAAGCACCTCCATTCACAACAAATCAAAATGACCTAAAAATCCATCAAAATAAAATCCAACCAACAACCAATAAACCATTATCATCTAAAGTAATATAGTAATGTGAAAATTCAACAAAACTCTCTCTAATTGAACTTGTTAGAAACGGTCAAAGTGAGCCCCTCCAAAACTATAAGAGTGTTGATTTAGGCGACTGGAAGTTGCATGGCTCCAAGTGAAAACATATTGAGTAACTTTCCTTTCTCCAAGCAAGGCTTCATCCTCAAGCTCCATTTAATGTAGTAGTTCCTGCAAAATAATAACTCATTAAATAAACAATAATGATCTTCATGTATTGGATCAGGCGGTAGGGTCTTGGGGCGCATCAGACCTTCATAACGGTCATTAATTATAGGGTTATTCATATATTTATTTTTATTGATTTCTTTCCTTTCCTATATCTAAAAGTTATGAGTAATAAATTTATCCTTGATTCTTGCATGTATTTGATCAGCCTTCCAAGTCATTGATCCATGTCTTTGAGTCTCATCCAATCGATTGTATTATTAGTTCACTAGTGTCTTGTCCATTTTCCCATTTTAGTAAGTACTTTGGGATGTCTTTATCTTTTAGTTTTTGGTCTCCATCTAAGCTCCTTTGTAATTCATTTCTACAAAATAAAGAGAAATGAAATAATTTGTTAGCCTCCTTACTTGTGACCTAGTGATAGGTCCATGTGGCACATCAATTGGTGAAGGATTAAGGTCAAGATAGGTGGAAAAGCCAGCCAAGAGAGGGACTGCATCCTTCCTCTTGGTATGGCCTGGACGGTGAATTTAAAATCCATGGTGGATAATCAAGGGATTGGAAGTTGGAAGAAGAGTTACTGGGGAGTTAGACCATACCATCGGGAATGTTCACTCCCCAACAAAGAGTCCATCATTCCACACAAGAGTAAATTGGAAGGATGTTGTTTTGCACTGGAACAAACTGGAAGGTCCATCATTTTCATGGGGGAGCAAACTGGAAGGATGACATTCCATAGAGGAACAATTTGAAAGGGTCTCATTCTGTAGCAGAATGATCTAGAAGAATCATATTCAAAAGTGGAAAGAGCATCATTCCAAAACAAAACAAACTTAATTAATTATCTTATCTGCATGTATCCATGCAAATAAGAATTTGCTAAGAAGTTTCCACGATGTGCAGTGCCATGGAACGTCCAACTCTCCATGGAAGGACACTATTGCTTGTCCATGATTTCCTCCAAGAGAACCTCACAGGTGCACGGTCCTTCATTGGCGATTGCACCGTTCAGAGGTCAAGAAGGCACTGTCGTACTTTCTTAGATGCACTGCCTTCTATTTTCTTCACTGAGTCATCTGGCTTGGGTTCCTAATCCCGGTTTAGGACTCTCCCATTTTCTCGTTCATTTGTTAATGGAAATTCTTGGAATTTGTTATGATATAAGCTCGGACGACTTTAAGACTTTGAGTCGACTCCCAAAGAAGCAGTTGATTTGATAGGTAAGAGAGATTGCTGAAGAGCTAGGGATTTTTAGATTTTATGCATTATATTGCATCATGATTTTGTAACTAATATTTTGTGGGATACCACACATGAAAACCCAACAGGGACTGTTTCTACAACATGTCTTTTTTTACGTATACGTACATATGTTTTCTCAGGTTTACATTCTTTGTACATGATATTTTGGTTGGATTATCTGGATATATTTGGGAGGAAGAATCCTCTTCACACTTTGGCTAGTCTTTGTCAAAGCATCACTAGGTTATCCCATTCAATCTTCTACTGTGTGAAGATTGATTGTTTGTATGTGTGATATGGGTAATAGGGCACCGGAGACATGTCCTCAAGTTTCGAATCCCAGAAGTTGAAGTGGGTAATAAGGTCGTGATGATGTGCTCCTTGGATTTTGAATTCCAGAACCTGGCCAGAGTTTTTTGTCACACAGATTGAAAGGGTGTTATTTGCTGAGTTTTGCTCACCTAGTACCTTTACCTTTCATGGGTGGTGTGACGGCTCATAGCTCTATGTGCCAACAACCCTATCAATTTGGATATAGTAGGTAGCTAGTTCAAAAGCAATCTATCACCGGCAACCTTATCTGTTACTCGACTATATGGGTTGTGTCATCTTAGAGAGTAGCTTGTGAACAACTTAGGTGACGTGCTAGATCTCTAAATCGCCATCACTTTTATTCCTCCTACATCATGAGCTGTTGCTATCAATGGATGACCACCTTCTTTGTTGTATGTGCTAGGTGGATCCTAGTGCAACCATCCTTTTTCACTAATGACGTGTTTCAAAGGGGAAAATGATGTAGGCATATCTTTGTGATATAGTTGTCTATGTACATAACGTGTTTTGATAAAAGCATCATCGATGACCATGGGCCTGTTTTGATAAAAATGATGAAGAGATTTCAAGTGATTTAAAAATCCATGTACGGTAAAAAGAAGCATGACTTTGGTTTTTTGAAAGATATGCAAAACCATTTTCTCATGCATTGCATTTATTCTAAATTTTCTTACTGAGTTCGTCACTCACATGAAACAACCCCTCCTCTTCCAGGTAAAGGCAAGAGCAGCTAAGGATTTCCAAAGTTGAAGATTTTCCCAGTATTTCTTGTTTTCTTTGGAGTGTTTAAACTTATTTCTTGGTGAGGATAATTCATAGATTTGTAACAATTTTAACTATTGGTTGGGATTTGTGTACAATACTTTCTAGTTTATTATTTTCATGCACTATTATTCTTGTGATTGTATGACCTAAGACTATGAAAGGGTAAGGTTTGATATAGGTGTCATTGATTGATTAACTATGGTAGCTCACTCCTTACCGATAAAAAAAATATTCCATGGATCAATATGGAGAATTATATGTTAAGAAAATAAAGTGCTTACATGGTGTATTGGTGTCCATTGTGTCATATCAAAATTCTCAATATACAGGAAATTTTTGGAAGTGTTTGCATAAAGCCATGGGCACCAAATTGACCTGTAGTATATGATATGCAACAAAGAAGTTCTTACAAAAGCTCAATCAAAAAAGCCTTCAACTTATTATTTGGATTGTTATTTTCAGATTGAAAGATACAAAATGAGCTAGAGAGCACACCTAGTGAGATGGATCAAGAGATGCCAAAACATTTGCTTACATGGTAAGTTGAAAAAGAATCCATAAAAGAGGAGGATTGTGGTGGATTGATCCATGATTTGCTGTGAATTTTGACACCTAAGGCTATGGATCGAATTCATTCAAATTTAAGTGAAGTTCAATTTAATTTAAATTTTTAGTTAGTTAGAGTTATGTTATTTTCAAGTTTTCCAAGATCTTTTTTTTTAATGTAAGTTATTTTAAATTTTAGATTAGATAGATATAGTAATTTGTTAGGGACTACCATAAACCGAACTTAATCCTAGTTTAATCCTTTTCTTTTATTTTGGGTTAATTATACCCCAACTAGACTTAATGAAAGTTTCGTTTTTGATGAATTAAAACCCCTTTAGCAGTGGCTAGCTTCTCTTGGATTAATATTAATCCTTTTGATTAAAAACCAAAAGTTTGTGTATTGTGAGTATACTTCAGCTTTGTCTCCTCGTGCGATATTCTAGCCAATTTTCTAGTAATGAACTTGACCATAAGATTATACTAAAACTTTCATTATTTGTTCGTTGAGTTCCCTTGATGTGCTCCAAAAACCACAAGAGTAATTAGAAGCAATCGGCTAGAAGCGACTTTGAATAATCTGCGCAACTCACTTCAATCAAATATAACTTCTCAACCGTAAACGAACAGGAGCTGAATTTTGGAGAGTCTTATATCAACACAATCAAGTTCAACATATAAAAAATTCAACAGCAAAGCCCTTCAGAATCTTCAGATATGACAAAATAAAGATAACCCAAAAATTAGGGTTTTCTTAAAACAGATTTTGGGATCCGAATAGAAATGGCAAGATCTCAATGAACATATAACCAATTAATACCAAATTTTGGAGGACATAAACATATCAAATTGAAGAAGATTCTTGCCAAAAATGAGCAACAAAGGACGCGCACAAGTCAACGAAATCCAGTTGTCAACGCAAAAATCCAGAACAGAATTATCACAAAAAAACAGATTACACAGCTAGTTAGCTTCTACCATTCATAGCATTCTTGAAATGAATCCTTAATAAAAATCAGTAACAAAATCAAGAACAACCTGAGAACAAGGAGAGAATCCAAGAATACCAAGAACCCCTTTGAAAGTGCAGCAAGAAAAAACAAGAAATAGCCCAAAGAATCCGCACACCTCCAAAGGAGAGGGGGCGACTTCAATTGGCTTGTCCGAGAAAACAAGCTCTCTTCAAGTGTTTTGAATACTTCTTCTACCTCCACTCCTCAATGAACACCACCAGAAGGATGTATTGGAAGAGGTAGTAGCCCTTCCAACTCGGCCAAGAAGCATCAAGAAGGCCGAGTTCAGGCGAGATGGAGAATCGGCCAGGGAGGGAGATCCGCACACCACACACTACAAAGGAGAATTAGGGTTTTAATTTCATCAAAAGTAATCTGCGTTCTTCCTTGCCTTAGAGAGGACTAAGTACCCTCTAGGGCCTTTACAACAAAAAGGATAAAATTGCCCTAAAATGAAATGACAAAATTGACCCTAAATAATAAATCACAAAACAGGTCTGAGTTGGTTTTTTTGTCTCTGTAAATGTAACTTTTGACACATCAAAAGAATGCCAAATATAACGCCCAATACCTCTTTGGAAAGCTCTAGCTGTCGGCTACAAAATGTATGAAGAACCAAATTTGAAACGAAGTCATCCCTATTGTCAAAAAAGCCCTTGAACATCTGGAGGTCAGATTTTAGGCGGACAGGACAGCCCACAATTTTCTTCTATGATAAGCATGACATCCACTAGCCCACATGTACCAACTCCTCTTTGTTAAGTTGATCAAAATCTCTCCTCCAAGTTAGCTAGAGAAGAAACACATGACTTCCTAAGTCTTCAATCCATTGTATCTCCTTCAAGCTGGGTAAGCACGAGGTTAGCCGATTCACTTGCATGGCGCCACTTGATGGCGTGAGATGGAGCCTCTTTATCTTGATGTGTGATCTCATCCATAAAGTCTAATAAATCATTGTTCCGTGAAAAATAAGAACACGTTAGAAAAATGATGAGCCTCTTGGGCCGAGCTCGGAAGATAGGATCTTGGGGCACGTCATACTTGCGGGGTTCAAAAGGATTTGTCCTCAAACCCAGGGAGTATACTTCATTATCTTCCACAGATCTTCCTCCTGGATCAAATGGAATAGTTTTGTTCCCACCATGAGGCACTTCATTAATATAGGATCTTGCATACCATCTTGACAAAGATGGAAGAACAATGGAGAACACGTACAAGACGACATTCAAATCTAGTAGTGGTAGCAATGTTGAATCAAAATAATCTTCAATCTTCGAATTTATTTCCTCAACTCCAATATCAAAACCTTAATTCCAAAATTCAAAATCAGCACCAAGAATAAAGGAATCTCCCATCCAACCCCTCTTAAAGAACCAAGTAACTAAATTATTTTGTGGTGCATACCTCAAGCACCTAGTTTGGGCTAGTTTGTTTGTTTCTCCGCTATCATAGACTAGCAAATAAAGACTCGAATGTGGTAATGCCCCTCCAATATTCATCCATATACATATAAGCATAGTTGATAGATCTCCTTTCATTTGTAAACAATGAATATGCTTTGTCCATGTTCCAAAAAAAAACCATAACAAGTCACCTCGCCATGAATTTTCTCTTCTAGACATTCAATAGTGAGAGGTCAATATGGTCAAGAAAAAAAATTCTTCTTGATCAAGAGTTAACTTCTTAAAATAATTTTCTCCTTCAAAAGTTGCTGCAAAGAACTCATCTCCATGCTCCACTATGCTTGATTCTTCCATTTTACATAAAACATTTCGATTAAGCAAAGTGGAGAGCTGTTTATCTTCTAAAAGTGTGTCCTCCAAGACCGTGAATTTTACCCCTTGAGGAGGAGCTTCTTCCTCATCCACCTTTAACTTTGGTAGCCCCTTATCAACATAACTCCCTTCAAGACAAGATTAAACACTCAAAGATTGGTTAAAAGTACATGGAATAAGTAACTCTTGGAAATCGATATTAATTTCAATTAGCTCAGTTTCTTCTCTAACAACTTCTTCAGCTGCTTGAGTCTCCATCACGAATAGTGACCCTTCGGGTGCATAAATAGTTTCTACTTCCAAGTTGTTTTCTTCATTATTGGCTACCAAGGAGTCAACTTTGCTTCTCTCATCAATCAAGCATTTCTTTATAATAATATCTTTTTGCTTTGGGCATTTTGAAGCATTGATCTTAGCCGAGTGGTATCAAATCTTTTTCTCATAAACTTTTTCATCATCTTCCAAGTAATAAGTTCATCTTTCCCATGAATTAGCCGCTGAGCTTTTAAATTATTCCACCAAGATTTTGCATGACCCACTAATTTCGAGGAGGCTAATCTCACTTTACCTTTATCCGAGAATTCGTGACATTCAAATATGCTCTCAACTTCTTCCAACCAATCCACACATTCCATGTCATTGTTAAATCCTATAAATGGAGGGATAGGTAATTTTCCAAGCTTCATACCATTCTCGTCATGAGATCTTCTCCTCAAATTCCGAAGCTCTTCCATATCAGTTTCTCCCTCACCCTTATCATACAAGTTTTTATTTCAGCCCCTTGACTCGATGGATGTGTTGAATTTTTTCTTTGGTTTAGGAGTCCTACAGTCCCTCACATGCTCATAATTGGTATCTATTCTTTGCTGGAGTTTTGAATCAACTCCATCATGTCATCAAGTCGTCTATGAAGACTACTCTCGGGTTGCTCTTGATCATTCTCGGGTGGCATATTCGGGTTAGCCCTCACTTCTTTGTTACTATGGTAAGGGGCAACACTCCTTGTACTCATATTTTAACACTAATAGGCACAATAACAACAACAAAAGCGTGAACTAGGCTATGATACCAAATGATGTGCTCCAAAAACCACAAGAGTAATTAGAAGCAATCGGCTAGAAGCGACTTTGAATAATCTGCCCAACTCACTTCAATTAGATATAACTTCTCAATCGTAAATGAACAGGAACAGAATTTTCGAGGGTCTTTATATCAACACAATCAAGTTCAACATATCAAAAATTCAGCTGCAAAGCCTTTCAGAATCTTCAGATATGACAAAATAAATATAACCCAAAAATTAGGGTTTTCTTCAAACAGATTTGGGGATCCGAATAGAAATGGCAAGATCTCAACGAGCATATAACCAATTAATACCAATTTTGGACGACATAAACATATCAAATTGAAGAAGATTCCTACCAAAAATGAGCACCAAAGGATGCACGCAAGTCGTCAAAATCTAGTTGTCAACGCAAAAAACCAAAACATAATTATCACAAAAAAACAGATTACTCAGCTAGTTAGCTTGTACCATTCATAGCATTCTTGACACGAATCCTTAATAAAAATCAGTAACAAAATCAAGAAAAACCTGAGAACAAGGAGAGAATCCAAGAATACCAAGAACCCCTTTGAAAGTACAGCAAGAAAAAACAAGAAATAGCCAAAGAGTCCACACACCTCCAAAGGGGAGGGGGCGACTTCGATTGGCTTGTCCGAGAAGACAAGCACTCTCCAAGGGTTTTGAATACTTCTTCTACCTCCACTCCTCAATGAACACCACCAGAAGGATGTATTGGAAGAGGTAGTAGCCCTTCCAACTCGGCCAAGAAGCACCAAGAAGGCTGAGTTCAGGCGAGATGGAGAATCGACCAAGGATGGAGATCCGCACACCACACAGCACAAAGGAGAATTAGGGTTTTAATTTCATCAAAAGTAATCTGCGTTCTTCCTTGCCTTAGAGAGGAGTAAGTACCCTCTAGGGGCTTTACAACAAAAAGGATAAAATTGCCCTAAAATGAAATGACAAAATTGACCCATAATAATAAATCACAAAATAGGTCCGAGTTGGTTTTTTTGTCTCTGTAAATGTAACTTTTGACACATTAAACGAATTCCGAATATAATGGCCAATACCTCTTTGGAAAGCTCTAGCTGTCGGCTACAAAATGTATGAAGGACTAAATTTGAAACGAAGTCATCCTGATTGTCAAAAAACCCTTAAACATCTGGAGGTCAGATTTTAGGCGGACAGGATAGCCCACAATTTTCTTCTATGTTAAGCATGACATCCACTAGCCCACGTGTACCAACTCCTCTTTGTTAAGTTGATCAAAACCTCTCCTCCAAGTTAGCTAGAGAAGAAACACATGACTTCCTAAGTCTTCAATCCATGGTATCTCCTTCAAGCTGGGTAAGCACGAGGTTAGTCGATTCACTTGCATGGCGCCACTTGATGATGTGAGATGGAGCCTCTTTATCTTCATGTGTGATCTCCTCCATAAAGGCCAATAAATCATTGTTCCGTGCAAAATAAGAACACTTTAGAAAAGTGACGAGCCTCTTGGCCCGAGCTCAGAAGACAGGATTTTGGGGCACATCATCCCTCTTTGTGAGACAAGAGGAAATTCTTTGGTAGAAGAAAAAAGTTGTAACTTTGGCAATCTTTTCCCAAGCCAACTATCGCCCATCACAATCTATTTCGCATCATTTATTATCAAAGCATACATTTTGATTCCTTCAACCATGAATACCAGGAGCGCTAAATATTCACCACATCACCATGAGGGCGACAACCCTCAAACAACACAACCCATTCAACCACCAATACGGAGATCAATCCTTCCCTTTAAGATCAACTCGATGTAGTATGGGCATATGAGCAAGAATTGAGTCAACAAATTCAATTTATGAATAATCTAAATGCCCAATCACCCCAAAACCCTAGACCTAGGGGGCATGGAGGTTTATAGGAGGACGACCGGAATAAGGAAACTTTGTAGAAGTTCTTGATAATGTGTTAGACTTTGAGGTACCACTAAGTCCATAAAATTGTTCTAAAAATCTAAAAGAGATATAGCACGAGAAAACTTCTATTCCACCCTTCATAGGCACATGCAATGGTGATGATTTATGATTTCTTAAATTGGGAAGAAAAAGTGGAAAATGTGTTTGCTTGTCACAATTATTCAGAAAGAACCAAGCTCAACTAGCTACCTCAGAGCTTGTGGGCTATGCTAACTTATGGTGGGAAAATTTTAAAGTCAAGAGACACTATGATGGAGAAGAAGATATTAAAACATGGAAAGCTGTGAAGAGTGTAATGCGGCATCGGTTTGTACATAACCACTATAGGCAATAATTGTTTTTACAAATTCAAAGCCTAGCAAGGGACTTTATCAGTTTAGGAGTACGTAACTAAGTGTTAGACCTTAAAAATAAGAAGTAGCCTTGAAGAACCAGAAGAACTAACAATTGCTCATTTTATCAAAGATTTGAATGTTAATATTGGAAATGATGTGGAGCTACAAGTATATCGCAACTTGGAAGAAGTCATACAACTATCACTTATGGTAGAAAGACAATGGAAAATGTTAAAGTCCACTCTGTCTCGGTCTTTTATTAAACCAAGTCAATCAACAAATTAGAAAACAATGTCCCACCCCAAGGTTGTTTCTTTTAAATTTTTGGCCAACAAGACTATGGAAGAAAAGGCACCAAAGGAGAATGTTTCTCAAACTACATCAAGAGATATTAAGTGTTTCAAGTGTCTTGGTATGAGACACATTGCTTCTCAATGCCAAAATCGACGACTTATGGTCATCTGAGAAGAAGATAATGAAGTTGAAAGTGAAGAAGAAGAATTAATAACACCAAATACAGAGGAAGGGCTAGTAGTATATGCGTAAGAGGGGCCTTTATTAATGGTGATAGGTAGAAGCCTCTCCACACATCATAATAATGAAGATGCTTACTAATGAGAGAATATTTTTCATAGTTGATATCTAATCAAGAAAAAGGTATGCTGTTTAAACATTGATGGAGGATGTTGTACAAATGTGGCATCCACGAATCTTGTGGAAAATTTGAAGTTAAAAACTACTGAACATCCCAACCCTTACCGTTTGAAGTGGCTCAAGGACCACGAAGACATCAAGGTAACAAAACAATGAAAGATTCCATTCCCAATGGGCAATTATGTAGATGAAGTGCTTTGCGCTATTGTACCAATAAATGCAAGTCATATATTACTTGGGCATCCTTGTCATTTTGACAAAAGGACCATGCACAATTGTTACTCCAACTTCTACTAGTTTCGGCATAATGAAAAATGATTAAATTGGTGTCTCTATGTCGGAATCAAATAGCCAAAGATCATGAATCAAACAAAGAAGGAAAAGGCAAGGAATCTTTAAAAAGGCATTACTTTGTTGTGGTCCTCTTATATTTGATGATATTCTGGGATTGAATTGTGGAATTAGGGGATATACTCGCAATGATCAAAGACCATGTGACAAAATTCGAAGATGTATTTTTGGAAGATCTTCCACATAGTTTGCCTTCTATTAGATGGATTGATCATCAAATTGATCTTGTTTTAGGACGTGTATTACCTAACCATTCAGCCTATAGAATTAATCTTGAGGAGACTAAGCAATTACACAAGCAAGTCACGTAAATTCTTGACAAGGGTTCTATTCGAGAATCTCTTAGTCCTTGTGCGGTGCCTACATTATTAGTTTTTAAGAAAGATGGAACAATGAGGACGTGTGTGGATAGCTGAGCCATCAATCAATTTACTATCAAATATAGATTCCTTATTCCATGACTTGAAGATATGCTTGATAAGATAAGTGGATCTACTTTGTTTTCAAAAAAACGATCTCAAAAGTGGCTATCATCAAATCCGCATGAAAGAGGGAGATGAGGGGAAAACAACTTTTAAAACCAAATATGGACTTTTATGAGTGGATGGTGATGTTATTCAGATTATCTAATGCCCCTAGTACATTTATGAGACTATGCACCATGTCATGAAGGATTTCTTGGGAAATTTTATAATGGTCTATTTCTACGATATTTTAGTATATATAGGCCGATTTGCACTCACACTTGGGACATCTTCATTGTTTATTTGAGAGGCTACAAGAAGCAAAGCTTTATGGCAATCTTAAAAAATGTTCTTTTCTGCAAGAGAAAGAATATTTTGTTGGGTTCTTATTCACAAGCCAAGTGAAACATATTTGGATAAAGTGAGTTACGATACCTGAATTATGTCCATAATTACTTTAGGGAAACGATTAAGGTTATGGAGGATTTTGTGATGGTATTTAGAGTTAAAGAGGACAATATGAATTAGATTGATTTGTAGTGAAATTAGTAAGAGAAAATATATTCGGACGTAAATTGGATATTGTATGTACTAGGAGCTTGAGAATAATTAGGTTCTTATCAGTTATTAGAATTTAACTTGGGCAAAGGTGAAGGAAGAATAGTGGAATATATAGTATAATTTGATTTAGGTGATATTGATGTCCAAATATATATATGGATTTGGTTTGGAGAAGGTGAAATCTAATGGAAGATATTAGAAATTGCAATTAAGAGTATATTGAATATAATGATAGTTTTGGATATGAAGTTTGTTTATGTGACACATGAATTATTTGGAGAGTTAAGAGATGATAGTTAGAATTAAGAGAGGTAATAAGATTATAAATATATTTATAAATTTATGTGGATATAAATATATATGAATATATATATA
This sequence comes from Begonia loranthoides, assembly GCA_022433065.1. Taxonomy (NCBI): domain Eukaryota; kingdom Viridiplantae; phylum Streptophyta; class Magnoliopsida; order Cucurbitales; family Begoniaceae; genus Begonia; species Begonia loranthoides. Next base: position 18,833,860 of record CM039480.1, on the reverse strand, counting down.
TATATACACATATATTGATTTTTTTGTGGCGGATGGTAAAAAATGAAGAGCGGTTAATCTCCCATGAACACCAGTCGACCGATGTGTAAAAAAATGGGTTTATGACTAATCAAATGAGCATGACAGTCGATCATGCTCAAGAATTGATCGATCGCCATTCACAATCAATGAAAAAATAAATATCTATGGTCGATTGAATAAAAGGTGGTCAATCGAGAAATGGTAAATGCAAGCGACCGCCAATTAATGTTAGTCATCTGGAAGGTTTAATCAACATTTGGAGGCGAAGTGCTTGATTGTCTGAACGTGGGAATAATTAATGGAGCATTCAATGGCCTTCTTTATTTTGGATAGTGAAGAGCCAATAAGTGTAGCCTATAAATTGAAGTGTGTGGCCCAGAGTTTTGAAGGAAGGAAATATCTAGGGTTACCTTGCCAAAATCTAGAGAGGAAACTAGCATATGGTTCTGTGTTTATGAATGATGAAGGTTGCTGGGGAAGGATTCTGTTTCAGAAGGGTGAAGAGAAAGTCTTGCGAGATGAAATACGTGAGGTGAAGGATGAGAGAGAAAAATGAAGTGTATTATTTTTTGAAGATTTTAAGTGTAAGGGTCGTCTTTGTTGGTGAAAGGACCTATTAAAAAACAGTGAGGGGTCTGGGTTTACGTATTCCCAACGTTGGCGAGTCTTCTGTTAAGCAGAACTTTCATATTCTATGGATTTATGAAAGCAGTTGTTAACATAAAGATAGTGAGTTATTTGGATGTTATTGCATGAATTGGGCAATATAGATACACTATAATTGAATTGGTGTTGCCTATTGTTTATTGTTATTGTTGATGAGTCCTAAAGTTTACTCCTTTAGTAAATTGGGAAGAAGATAAATCGTTGTGATAAACTATTAAACATGGAAATGGTGGAAGATAAATGATTGATCATAAAGAACATGTAATAGAAAGTATGATTGAGTTGCTTACTAAAGGTTACTGTAATTATTTATAGGAGATGGTCCTGGTTAGGATAGATAATGTTCAATTATTTTGGAAAATAGAAGACAACAATTAAGGAATATCGTACTCTAAATATATATATATATATATATATTAGTGTAGAATTATATTATTTATACTTTAATATGTTAATTATGAATAGGTTTCGAGAAGGATAATTCTACACGATAACTTATTAAAGCTAAGGACTTCAGGTATGTAATACTCCATGTGTTTTGTCCGGAAGAGCCTATATCATGGGAATTAGGGGTGTTTGTTTGATGTTTGTTTATTTAATGCATAGCTTATGTTATATTGGAAATGTACCGTAGAATGATTGCTTGTGTTTATTAGATTTATGTTCGGTTCTTTAATTATGATATGGTGCACATTATGAGGTTACGATAATAGACACGATAGATAGAATTGTATACTTGCATCATTGTTCCTAATGCACACAAAAGTACAAATGTAAAGGAATAGTTTCTACGTGAGTTCGGAGACTTAAGAGGTTGCTCTCACGTGAGAACGAGTCATAGAACAAATAATAGTAAAAGACAATTAAGTAAAAGAATATGAAGAGTTTATTCTTGATTGATGTCGGTACAAACCAGCTAATGGTAAGTGAGACCATTAGTGTTAATGCGCATGGCTGCTAGTGCATTCTCGATTGATGTCGGAACCAATTGTTGTACATTGATGTGTATAACAGCTAGCATAGCTTTCGGTTGATGTTGTAGCTGCTTATCGGAAGTGAATTTGTTTGGGTTAGTTCAGAGACTGAAGAGGTTGCTCTCATCTAATGGGTGAGTGAGTTTGGAAACTTAAGAGGTTTCTCTCACTCAAAGAGATGTTTAAAGGAAAAACAGATAAAGGAAAACTCAACAGTGGAAGGGAAATGCAACGGTAAAAGACAGATAAACAAAATAGAAAACTGTATGTGTTTGAATAGTATTGTATAAGCACATTTTACTTTTATACTACGTACTGAGCGTTAGGCTCATAGTTAGGTCCTGTGATGTAGGTATGCAAAGGATCAAAGATAGTAGCAATTGATGAGGCATTTGTGCATTGCGGGCTTTGCAGCTGGTTTAGCTAAAGAAGAAATGTAATGTTTGGCAATAACGTTTTTAAAAAGTGAACTTTTGTTATGGTATTTTGTTACATAAAGGAGGTTTTCAAATGATGTTTAATTCTTTAAGTCTTAGAAATACAAGTCTTCTGTTGTTGCAATGTTTTAAAGTTTTACAGTATGATATGTTTTAAGTAATAAATAGTTTAACGAAAAAGAGTTTATTTATGCACTTCTTATTTAAATTTTTTTTAAATGAAAAGTCTTCCACTGTGATTTAAAAGAAAACGTTTTAAAAAATCATGAGTTTTAAATTGAAAGAATAACTAAGATGTTATAATTGAAGTTGATGAGACAAAAAGTCAAGCCATTAAGGATTAACCAATTCCAAAGAGTATTTCTGAAATAAGAAGCTTTCATGGCTTAGCATCTTTCTACTGGAGATTTATCAAAAAATCCAAAACTATTATTGCTCCTATCACTGATTACACTAAGCAAGGTCAAGACTTTGTATAGACAGTGCATGCCAAGTATGTTTCAACACTATTAAAGAGAAGTTATGCAATGCAACTTTTCTAGCTTTACCTGATTTTAACAAGACTTTTGAAATTGATTGTGATGCTTCGGGATTGGGAATTGGGGCTATCCTCATGAAAGAGGGAAAACTAATCACTTATTTTAGTGAAAAGATAAAGGGGCCGCTTTGAAATACTCAACATGTGATAAAGAGTTTCTTGCACTTATAAGAGCCTTTGAGGTTTGGCAACATTATTTACTTTCTCGAGAATTTGTTATTCATACCGATCATCAATCTCTCAAGCATATTAAGTGTATAACATTCCATTTCCGTTTACCTTTTCAAATGTCCATTTTACATTTCCATAAAATTTTTCTCATTTAAAACAAATTGAAAACACTTGAAGAAAGTTATTAGAGTAAATATACGCGGAATACTTAAAACATTAAACTGTTTTTTAAAAACAACATCATTTAAAACATTTGAAAACCATAACATAGACTCCTTAAACAATTTAAACACTTTTATTCTTTCGTGAGCCATAACCCCCAAGGTCGTTTCGCTCATGGTAACACAAACTTACATCACATCACACTTCTTCTACGTTCACTTCACTAGGATCACAATCAATACCTACATCACAAGAGGAATAATGAGTTTATTGCCCAGTAAGAGTTATAAATGAAACGCAAATGCAATGCCTATGACAACTCTATATGCATATTTCTGATAGAAGAGAACATATCTGTTCTCTTTAATTAACATTTCACTGTCAGCAAGACATTGTAGATATTTCTCACAAGGAGATAGATACATACTCGGGATAAAACTTGAGCAGCAACTTCCAAGCCATCCTTACATGGGAGGAGGCAAGTTCTCTCAAGCAGATCCGTCATTATACACCCAAACCTCCACATGTTCATATTACGTATTTTAAATCCAATATTATCTCATACAACGCATGATATGAAACCCTAACTAACATGCCTATATGAATGTCACACAGCAGTTCATATATCGCAAACAATAATATAATCAATTAACAAACAATGACCAGGAATCATGCATCAACTATAATTTAACAGGAAGCATGCCTCTACTAACATACTATCAAAATAGAAATGAACATATTTCATAGTAACCAATGCTGCCATCACTACTTTCAACCATTTTCATCAATTTACCTTATCAAAGATACAACACACTTAAATAATACAACTAATTCACACACAGACTAACCTATTATGCAATGGGAACTACGCTACCTATTAATCACATGTTATATAATTAACAAACTTTAAAAAACAACTCCTATTTTATATCTTATTATTACAGTTTAGTGTTCACATAGATTCATTTAGTTTAGTGTTCACATAGAATCATTATCATACGCTAAACTATCTCCCATTAAAGTTTCAACTATTACTAACCAACATAGGTCAACATATTCTAACTATTTTAAATCATGCAGAAAGCAATACGTGGAGTGATTCACCAACAAAGAACACTTTACTCATACCTTAAATCATGCAGAGAGTAATACATGGAAGAACTCACCAACATAGTCTTAATAACCTTAAAACTAACAGCATACATACAGGGATTTCACTTCAAAATTCCATCAAAACAGGACCAGACAAAATTTCTACAAAACTTATTTCTTTGAGATTGTGCTATTAACAGGTTAGAAAACTAATTCATTTAAGGGTTTCATTCTCATGGGTCAGGTTCAATAACAGGGATAGAAACTTACAGAGATACAATATCAACAATTTATCCATGTAGAGAACAATTCAAGGAATCGAACAAACATGCAAAACCCATCTCCTCAAGATTAGCAACTAACAAGTTAGTCTTCTATCATCCAGAATAATGATAGCCAAACAAGCATAGAACAACATGAGCAGGGAAACTATGACGCAGAAAACTTTCATAGAAACAAGGATTGTAGACAACAAACAAATTCATGTAGCAAACAAATCCTACTCTTGTGATGTAGGTCTTTTCGGACAAAGAAGATGCATAATCCAATACCTCATTCTGTAGATTAGTCTTGCACCAATAGACTATCAGAGCTTCCCAAAATATTGTTTCCTACATCACTTAAATAGTACAAGTTGCCCACTAGAAACAAAACACCAGAATTTCACCCATATGACACACAGATAGCACAGAAGAATAAACTTCTTGTTTTCAATCCCAAATCCCACTAAATACATTCTGAACCTCACCAAGGATGCCAAGAGGATGTAGCCTTATGAATTCCAACTACTCTTCAAACTTTCAGATGTCAGTTATGTGTTTTTAGACAGATAGTCAGTGCACTGGTTGATCGATTCAACATCCACGATCGACCGCCAATTCAATCGATCAACTACTAATTCTGTTTTCCAAATTACTAGTCGATCATCATCTATTGATGTTGATCAACCGCCATGATCATTTGCCAAACCGACTGCGTGATTGTCCGTTAACTCATACGATCCAATAATTATTTATTAAAAGAAAATCGTTGATACTAAACCAAATTACTTCACAATTTGATTTTCTAACTTACTTCGTTGATCCATCATAACTTATCCATAAAATTAACTCACATTTTACTTCCTCAATTCACATCATTAGGATGATTATCAACTCATGAATGAAATCAGTTACCTTTTAGACTTCACGATTGATCGGGATTCTATTTAATTTCCTACTCTCCAATAAGATATCTGATGGTTGATCACATCCGAATTGATTTTTTCAAACTATGGGAATCCCCTAATTCGCAAAATTAACCCATCACACTAGTATCATCAAATACTCATACACTTATTGGTATTAAAACTCAGAGTATTGCATTCCAATATTCAACATCATTTTTATAATTTTCAAAATTCCTCAATTATCATTACTTAGATTTCTATGCAAAATATCATCAAAGATTCGAGATGTTACATTAAGGATCATCAATCTCTTAAGCATTAAGGATCAACAAAAACCCAATAAAAGGCATGCCAAGTGGGGAAATTTCTTGAACGATATCCTTATATAATGAAATACAAGAAGGGAAATTCAAATATTGTGGTTGATGCATTATCTCGAAGGTATGCTCTACTATCCGAATTAAAGACACGAATTTTTGGCTTTGATTGGATTAAGAAAGTTTATGAAGAAGACAAAGAATTCACCTATTGGTATCAAAATCGTGCCCCAAAGTTTGAAGGTGGCTATCATATAATCGATGGATATCTTTTCAAAGAAGTACAATTATGCATACAACATTGTAGTCTTAGAAAGTCTTTTGTAAGAGAAGCTCATGGAGGAGGTCTCGATTGACATTATGGCGGAAAGAAGACTTATGAAGCTTTAAAGGAGTTATTTTTTTGGCCTCACAAGGTAAATGATATGCACAAATGATGTGCCACGGATTCGCTCCATTCACAATCAGACATGGAGATTTTCTAACCATAATTTGAGTGTTTCTTTTAAAGGTGTTCATGGAGAAAAGCATCATAAAAAATCCATTCCTTCCATCTAGCATCCAAGTGTGTTATGGTGATGTTTGTGATAAGACATAAGTGGATATTCAAGCATAGGTTTAGGAGATATGTAAAGCAATCCAAAAATTGCTTACAATCTGATCTCTAGGGCATATTTGTTATTTTTGGCAACATTCATGAGCTCATATCAAAATGTAAGCTTCATAACATTTGTAGCAAACTTGTCACACTTTCGAAATTGTGGTCTTTCATTTAATTTGAAGGTCCTTTGCTATGCCAAAAGAGGTCTGAATAGAGAGCTTAAATTTGGCCAAAGAAGCCTGACTGTCCTTAGTTGGAGTTTAAGCCAATCTACTTGAAGAATAACCTTGAGGATACTTAACTAGAGGAGAGTTTTTTCTTTATTTTTGTTTTGAAGGAAATTTTTATAATTTTGATATTAGGGCAGCCCAAATTTGAGGTGGTATTTATACCTCTCTTTAAGGCTTGTATAAGGGAATTGAGAATCCAGCTGAAAACCTTTTTGAATTAGAGTTTGGAGTTCCCTCCACATTGGTCAACTTTTCTTGGTGAAAATCTGAGGGATTGTGTGACCAACAATTGAATCACTGGTGTTACCTTGCTTGCATTGGGTGATTCTCTTATACTTAAGACTTTCCTCTACTTCATTCCAGAGATAGACATCACAAGAGGAGGTTTAGAAGGCTTACTTGGATTGTTGCAATCCAAGTTGGAGTGGCTTTCTTGTTGAAGTTCATTGAAGCCAGAAGGTGCAATTTTAGCACCCTTTTGGACTAGCTTGTGGCTTCTTGAGTATAACTTTTGTTCTAGATCGATTTGAATCCTTATTTTAGGAGGGTGTCTTGTTCCCTTTCAAAGAGGTATGTGATTCAAGTTTCATTTAATTTAGAAGGATATTGAGTGCCTTGTGGAGATTTCCCTTTCGGGTTCAAAACTGCCATATTGGTGCCCTTACGGACAGTTTTTGTTGCGATAGCATATCTTTGCCTCTCGTGGATATTTTCATGTAATTTTTGGAGGATGTTTTCTACTTTCATTGAACTTACCCTTGTCCAAATTTCAAGCCATTGAGACTTCATACTAGCAAGTTACGCACGCAAAAATTTTGTGTTTTGTTTTAACCAAGATAACTACCAGCAACAAGGAATGTTTCAAGCTTTCAATCCCTTAGTGCATTAATAATGTGATAGACAGATGCATTGTGTGCACAAAAGTTAAAAGCCGCCTTCAACCACACAAATTATATATGCCTTTACTTTTTTGAAAATAATTCTTGGGTTGAATAAAAGTATGGTTGTGGTGGATAGATTTTCAAAGATGGTACATTTTATTCCATGTACCAAAGTGGATGATGCACACCAAATTGCCAAGTTATTATTTAAAGAAATTGTAAGGATGCATGCAATTCCTTGAACGTTTGAGTCGGATAGAGACACAAAATTTCTAAGCACTTTTTATAATCCTTTATGGAGAAAATTGGGAACCAAACCTATGTTTAGCACATCTTTTCATCCTCAAATGGATGGACAAACCAAGGTTGTCAATCAAGCTATGGAAGCTTTATTAAGAGCTGTTGTAATTAAAAGATTAACCGATTGGGACTTGCAACTCCTCTATGTGGAATTTGAATATAGCGAAGTGTTCATAGTACTACTTAAAAAACTCCTTTTGAGATTGTTTATGGATTTAATCCCTTTACTCTAATGAATCTTATTGATGTAATTGATGGAATGAACAACAAGGAGAGACAAGACAAGGCCTGACAAGTTAAGGCAATGCATATGAAAGTGAAAAAGATTATGTAGAAAAAGAATGCAATTTATGCCAAACAAGCCAATAAAGGGCTGAAACCAATCATTTTTAAAGAGGGAGATTTAGTATGGTTACATCTAAGGAGGGATAGATTTCCTAAGCAAATGAAGTCTAAACTCAATGCTCGAGTTGAGGGATCATTCAACATTTTAGCACAGATCAATAATGCATATAAACTCGATTTACCGAAAGAGTATGGGATCTCCAATTCATTCAATGTTCAAGATCTATTCCCTTATTTTGGGGATGAAAAAACCAAAGGCAAAATCAAACTATAAGATTTGAGGACAAATCCTTTCTCACCTAGAGGGATGATGTGCCACAAGGAGTTCTTACAAGAGCTCATTCAAAGAAGCTTTAAACTTATTATTTGGCTTGTTATTTTTTTGATTCAAAGATACAAAATGAGCTAGAGAGCACGCCTAGTGTGATGGATCAAGAGATGCCAAAATATTTGCTAACATGGCAAGTTAAAGAAGAATTCATAAAAGAGGAGGATTGCCACTGATTAATCCATGATTTGCCATGGATTTTGACACTAAAGCCGTTGATTAAATTCATTCAAATTTGACTGAAGTTCAATTTAATTTAAATTTTTAGGTGGTCAGTTTTTAAGTTATTTTAATATTTTCATAGATTTTTTTTTAATTTAAGTTATTTTAAATTTTAGATTAGATAGAGACAATGTTGAATATTTGAATACAATACACCAAGTTCAACACCAATAAGTGTATGAGTATTGATGGTACTAGCATGATGAGTTAATCGTGTGAATTAGGAGATTTTCATAGTTTGAAAGAATCAATTAAGATGTGGTCAACCATTGGATATCTTATTGGAGAATGGGAAAGTAAATGGCGTTATGATTCAATAGTGAAGTCTACGGCATCTGGGTTGATAATCATCTGGAATGAAGTGAATTTGGAAGTAAAGCATGATTTACTTTTATAGGCAAGATATGAGAACCAACGAAAGAAATAAGGAAAATCAAGTGTGTGATAATTTCCTAAATAAATAATAAATGTATTGGATGATTTTTGGTGGTCGAGTCTGGTTATCGACGGGGATCAACCAGTAGATTATGAGTGGAATTCGCAGCTAATCTGGAAGCTGGCGGCCGATCATGGACATTCAACAGCAATCAACTTGTAGAATTTTGAGTGGAATTTGCGGCTGATTAGGAATTTGGCAGTCGATCATAGGCATTAAATCAATCGCTCGACATGTTGATTATATGTCTGAAAACTCAGAACTGATGCTTGAGAGTTTGAGGAGTTGATGGAAAAAAATGGGCCGCATCTCCTTGAAGTCTATTGAACGATTGAAAGTGTATTTGAGAGAGGTTAAATGGAGAATCAATGGATGAACGACAAGAAAAACTCTCTCAACCTTCTCTACTTCTTTCTAGGTTCTGTGAAATTCTAGAGAAACATGGCGAAGATGATAGAGGAAATGATTTTATGGGAAACACTAATGATGTATTTGGTGCAACACAGATCCACAATAGGAAAGGAAACTACAACGCTAGGTAAGGAATAACGTGCGTGCTTTGTCCATAAGGACCTACATCACGGGAGTAGGAATTGGTTGTGCTTCTCTATAAATTTCATGCATGTTTCATGCAGAATGTTTTTCTTCCATGGTTTACTGCTCGCATTCTTTACTTCTTGATTTTTAGAACTGTTCTATGTGAGGTTATGTCTTTGTTAATGGTTCCATATTTCTGCTGATTCTCTATTGTTGGGTTGCTAAGGATGTGGATGTTAATAAATTGGATTCAGTAGTGTAAAGATGAGTTTTGCATGATAGTTGTTATTTCTTGTGAATATGGTCTCTGTGACAAATTTCTACTTAGGTTATTCTCTATGAGAATTGTTGTTCTCCTCTGCATGAATTGTTCCTATAATCTAGAAGTGAACTAATTTCTACTAATGAACTGTCAATTCTATTGTTTCCCTTAGAGTAGTTTGTTCTTTATAGTTTTCATACCTCTATGAATGGATTTAGTCATGGGTTGCATGTTGATTTGTCCAATCTGTTTATTAGTCAGTTATGTAGAAATAAGGTTTTGCATGTTTACGTGACTCTTGGAATGGCTCTCAACAAGAATATGTTGTTGGTAATTGTTTCTCCTTGTTACTGAACTTGCTCCTTGAAAATAAGACCTTCAAATAAATTAGTGATGCAGCCCAAAGTCCCGTCACCTAAGCCCGTGCCAAGGGCTCATTTCTTTTCTAACCTTTTTTATTTATTTTGTCGGTGTCTCTTTCCTACCTAGCTTGGGGGAGAATTTTAGTCAATTACACAAAGAGGAGTCCATGCAGTTGGACAAGTGGAGGTCAAGCAAAAGCATAGAAGAAATGGTGGACTTAACAAATATACCTAGAATCTGACCTCCAAAACAAACAAGGGCACTTCTAGCATTCTGGAAGATCTTATATCAAAGTACATTCTTCATGAAGATTGTTGCCAACAGTCTAAGCTTTTCAAACTATGCTTTTGTGGTAAATTGGGAGGTTGTTTGCTATAACCAACGTTGCTTTTATAGAGACCAAAATTCAAGCCTCGGACCTTTTTCTTTGTGTGTTTTAATGTTAGGGATGTTATTGTAATTTGACAATTAAACTACCATAATGTTGTGTGGGGCTTTCAATCCTCCATTAAGGCTATTTTCTAGTAGTTTTAGAACCCTAGCTTTGCTGTGCAAAATCGTGTAGGAGAATTTTCTCTCAACCTTCACTTTGTGCTTGGATTTGTGTCACCCACGGATTCCTTCACCAAAGTTCCTCCACTCTCCGTTTCTTGCTCGATCTTGGAGAGGAGGTTCTAGCTAGTTTTTCCAGTATTTCTTTAGGAAAATGTCAATGGCGTGTGGAGCTAGAAGGCCGAGCAAAAGACAAGGAGTGGCCTTTCTTTGAGAGATCCACCCTTGTTGGTTTTTTCTATTTTGTTCTTCTTGTTGCTAAGTTATTTTAGTGAATGAAACCCTAAATTTGGGTCTTCTTGAATGTTCTTGAAGTCTTGAATGCGTTTTGTTGGGTTTTGGATTCGGAATATTGGAAGTGTGCTCATTTTGTTAAAAGTTTGCAATCTGTTTTCTGCAGTTTGATTTCTGAGTAGCATTTTGTTTCAATTCTAACTCAATTGTTGTTTCGAATTTTGTTCTGGATTTTTAAGGGATTCAATCCCCTTGGATTGGGGTCAATTGAAGTTTTATTTGGTTGAATTTGGATTGAAATTCGCAAAGTTGTCCGTCATTCTTTGGAGGTCGCCATAATTGTGTCTGCGAAAACTGTTTTAGGGTAGGTTAATGTTTCATGGATAACTTCCATTCCATCACATTTTTTAATGTAAAATTTGAACTTGACCTTATTCTTTGGTATTCCTAGAGATCCTGTAAATTTCGTTGCATTTGGCTGTATGCCCTAAAAGATATACTTGTTGGAAATTATTGCCCTATTTATACGCTAGCCGATTGTGATCATTTGGGGAAATTGTTTCTTGTGCATTTTGGGGCCAATCAATTAGTCTCTAAATAAACGAATCTGTTATGAAGGGGTATGTCTATGCGTAATTTCCTAAGGTTAGTATACTCATATGATGAATTAGGTTTGAAGTAAAATGTTTCTCGTGGTATCCTCTGTAAGATTTAATATAACTTAGAATCTGGTTTTATAAATATATGAATTAGTGGTCACAGATGCACGATGGGGATTTATTTTTTAAATGAAGTTTATAGCATGTTTACGTTGATATATCTTTAATGTATAGTAGGTTTAACTGTCGCTTTATATTAACATACTTAGTGTTAAGCTATAATTGATGCATGATTCCTGCTCATTGTTTTGTTATTTGTTTGAAATAATGTTTGCAATATATGAACTGCTATGTGACATTCATATAAACATGTCATTAGGGTTTCATATCATGCATTGCACATAATTAATAATGAAGATAATAAATAGTATTTTCTACGTGGATTCGGAGACTTGAGCAAGGCAAACTCTGAATACTAGATATGACCTAAAAATTACAGGGGTCAAGGTCGGCCAGTGAGACAATGGGGGATAAGCTTCATCGTCGAGAGGGAAATAGCCCTGATCACCAGCCAAGGCCCCTAAATGAACGCTCAGTGATAAAGGAGGTAGGGGTGTAGAGACAGCCAGGAGGTTTGCCTAGAAGCAGTCACCCTTGAAAGAGTGCGTAATAGCTCATTGATCGAGCGCTCTTGCGCCGAAGATGAATGGTGCTAAGCGATCTGCCGAAGTTGTGGGATGTAAAAATGCATCGGTAGGGGAGCGTTCCGCCTTAGAGAGAAGCACCCGCGCGAGCAGTGGTGGACGAAGCGGAAGTGAGAATGTCAGCTTGAGTAATGCAAACATTGGTGAGAATCCAATGCCCCGAAAACCTAAGGGTTCCTCCGCAAGGTTCGTCCACGGAGGGTGAGTCAGGGCCTAAGATCAGGCCGAAAGGCGTAGTCGATGGACAACAGGTGAATATTCCTGTACTACCCCTAGTTGGTTCCGAGGGACGGAGGAGGCTAGGTTAGCCGAAAGATGGTTATCCAAAGGCGAACAATGAATTGCTAAATCTTCTCTAAACAGCTTAAGCAAGGATACATGAAACATCGAATGAATTTTTGCATCGACCGACAATTGCAAATGATATGCAACAACACCAATGCGTGCCACAATTCTAAAGGGTCCATAAAAATGCTTACTCAATTTCGAATAACGTTGATCTTTCAACGATGACTGTTTATAAGGATGCAGCTTAATCAAAACCAAATCTCCACTTGATAATGACAATCACTACGATGCTTATCAGCAAAATTCTTCATGCGATTTCTTGCCTGTTGTAAATTCATCTTAAGCTGATTCAAAAGCACCTGTCTTTTTTGTAAATCAAAATCCACTACTTCAATACTTGATTGACCTGCTAAACAATCAAGCCACACAGGAGGCGTTCTACCATAAATTGCTTCAAATGGAGTCATGGCAATAGAGCTGTGAAAGGAGGTATTATAAGAATACTCTGCCCAATGCAGTAATCTTTCCCATAAATGTTGATTATCCTTGGTAAAACATTGCAAGTACTGTTCCAATGTTCTATTAGTGACCTCTGTTTGTCCGTCCGTTTGAGGATGATACTAAGAGTCGTCCCACTCATTGGCATGAAGTCTTTCCAAAATTTACTTAAAAAGATTGGGTCACGGTCACTGACGATGAACTTCGGAATACCATGAAGTTTACAAACATGTTTTGCAAACAATTCAGCAACAATACTTGCTGAATACGATGGCGGTAAAGAGATAAAATGAGCAAATTTTGATAGCCGATCAACCACCACTAAAATAGCAGTACACCTATTAGAACACGGCAACCCAGTAATAAAATCCATAAAAAAATCTTCACAAATCTTTGCTGGAATGTTCAAGGGTTGCAGTAACCCAGCAACTTTTCACCTGTCATATTTAGTTTGCTGACAAATCGGGCATGTCTGCACAAAATGCCGAACATCACCTTTCAAATTTGGCCATTCAAACTGAGAATGCAGCCTTTTAATTGTACGTAAACTTCCAGTATGCCCTGCTTGCAAAGAGGAATGATATTCTCGAATCAAATCCATACGAAAATCAGAATCCTTACTGACCATAATTCCGCCATGATGAAGAATTAGCCCTCCTTGCAATTTATAATCAGCAAATTGGAGAGGTTCTGCTTGAATTTGCACTCTCAATTCTCGCAAATCATCCAAGGAATCAGTTTCCTCCTTCAGTTTTTTTAATAAATCAGAATGAATAGCAGAATAAGCTGAACATGAAAACACTTCAGCAGGAATTTCTTCAAATTGTCTTGATAACGCATTAGCCACTGTGTTATTCTTCCCATGATTATAGACAATCTCAAAATCAAATCCTAAAAGTTTAACCAAAAACTTTTGCTGATCAGGTGTTTGAATCACTTGCTTCATCAATTCACGAATACTCCTCTGATCTGTCTTAATAATAACCTTGTTGCCCAATAAGTATTGTTGCCATTTCTTCACAGATTCAGTGATAGCAAACATCTCCCGAAAAATATGTACTATTTTGCTGTAAAGTAAAAGATAATTTCTTACTAAAAAATGCAATAGGGTGACTGTCCTGCAGCAAAACAACACCAATGCCTGAGCCACTAGCATCCGTTTCAATAACAAATGTCTTAGTAAAATCTGGCAATGCAAGAATCATCTTTCAAATTAATAAAAGCATGCTCAGCTATAGGACTCCATTTAAAAGAGTCTTTCTATAACAAATCTGTCAAAGGAGATGCTATTAATGCATAATTTTGAATAAATTTTCGATAATACCCTGTTAATCCCAAAAAACCTCGTACTTGTTTAATTGTTTTGGGACAGGGCCAATCAACTATCGCAGCAATCTTCTCCTACTCAGGCGCCACACCTGCAGCTGAGACTATATGTCCGAGATAAGCAATGGAATATTGGCCAAAACAACATTTGCTTCTCTTAGCAAATAGCTTATGATCAGATAAGCACTGGAGAACTTGCCTCAAATGATGTGTGTGATCTGCCTTTGAGCTGCTGTAAACCAAAATATCATCGGAAAAAAAAATAACAAATTTTCATAAAAACAGCTTCAATGCAGCATTCATTACTGCTTGAAACGTTGATGGGGCATTTGTAAGTCCAAATGGCATAACCAAAAATTCATAGTGACCTTCATGGGTTCTAAATGCTGTCTTTGAAATATCATCAGCGCTCATTCAGATTTGATGATATCCAGCTCGTAAATCGATCTTGCTCAATGTGACAGCACCATTTAATTCATCCAACAATTCATCTACGGTTGGAATAGGAAATTTATCCGAAATAGTCAAGCTATTAATAGCTCTATAGTCTATACAAAAACGACAAGTACCATCTCTTTTTTTGACCAAGAGAACCAGTGAAGAAAACGGACTCCGACTTGGTCTAATAATACCCGACTGGAACATCTCTGCCACAAGTTTCTCAATTTCTTGTTTCTGAAAATGAGGGTATCTATATAGCTTCACATTGACAGATGCAGCATTAGGCTTCAAATGGTTTATATTTATTGTCAACTAATTTTTAGCTGCTTTACCTTTGCTGCTCGAAGTTTCCACAAACGCTGGAATTGGATTTCGAATATGTTGTTCTATACAGCATTCCATAGATGTAAGCTTTACAGTAATCTCTTTCAACAGATTATTAACATCCAAGAATTGTTGATCGTGAGTTGAAAGTTTACTTCTACATTCCTCCAACATCTAATTCTAAACAGACTGTGAATGAGTTCCTTCCGCCATGGCAACAACTCGATGAAAGCACCAATGATACTGACAGTTCGCAGTTCAGAGTTGCTATCGATCAAAGAAGAAGAAAAAGAGAAGAAGAAGAAGTTTCTTTTTATTTCTTGAATCTCCTCTGTTACAATTTTCTATTTATACAAACTCGTATCAGTTATGTAACTACCAACTTCACAACTTCTATTAGCTAGCTGTATAATTCTTTCACTCAGTAAAGTCATTAAGCCACGTAAGCTTCTTCCTTGTTCTCTTCTCTTTTATCTGGCTATTCTCCAAGTTCGCCGTAACACTTACTCCAGTTAGGATCTAGTCCACGCGGCAAATGGTACGTCCCTCTCTATTGCTACTATCGAGAATTCTAAAATCTCTACACCACCTAAATATCTTGAGAGCTAAAATATTTTGCATACTCCTGCCATGACCATGAGACTTATAACTGTTCATAAGCTTTGTTGTAATAATGATGTCTTTGTTGAGTTTCAATCATTTTTCTTTCTTGATAAAGATCGGCGCTCACAAATAATCCTTCTTCGAGGCAATGTTCGTAATGGCCTCTTCTCGATCTCACCAACTTCGTGTCTTCCTCTAGTTGCTCACCTTTCCTCAACAACATCACTGTGTCTTTGACTTATTTGTGGCATTTTAGATTGTGTCATCCCAACTATCATAGTATTAATCATATTTTACCTCTTTGTAATGAGCCTTTTTCATAGGGGCTTTTCTTACAATTTAAGTAAATAATACATACTACATTTCCATGGCTCACATTCTCGTGTTCTTTTTCATTTCAACTCGCTCACTCTGATCACTTGTGTCCTTCCCTAGAAACATCGCTCAACGAATCTCGTTATTTCCTATTGTTTATAGATGACAATAGTAGTTTTACTTGGCTTTATTTACTAAAGACAAAAGATGAAGTTCTTGCACATTTCAACTCTTTCATCTACTCATTCTGAATCAATTTAATACGTATTAAAAATTTTACAATCATACTCGGGTGGGAATATCACTCTCTCATATCATTTCTTCAATCTAAAGGTATATATCATTGGATATTCTGCCCTTACACCCCTGGTCATAGCGGCAGTATCGAATGGAAAAATTGTCACGTCGTTGAAATGGGTCTCTCCTTCTCTTTTACTCCAACACTCACGTTAAATGCCGGCCCTATGTCTTCTCTACCTCTGCATTTCTTATTAATTATCTTCCCAGCCCCATCATTGAAAATATTTGTCTTATCAATGTTTGTTTAACAAGCCTATAGATTACTCTCTTATGCATGTCTTTGGTTGTCTTTCTTATCCATGTCTACGGCCATTTAATTCACATAAATTGCTGGCCCGATTATCCAGATGTGCATTTCTTGGTTACAGTTGGAACCACAAGAGATATTTCTGCTTTGACACTCCTTCTAGTTGTCTTTATATTAGTCGTCATATCATTTTTTATGAAGATTCATTTCCTTTTTAGTTTTCTGTACCTTCGACTCAATCTTGTGGTCACTCTTGACACGATCCAGAGGGAACCTGAGACAGAACGGAGAATGATTGGGCCTGAAAACGGATCGAACTGTCCGACCCTTTAGCTTTTTCCTTATTTACTTATTTAATTAATTATGTAGCGGAAGACTTTAGTGGATTACAATATGTCTGGGCCTGGCCAAATGGGTCATATAAAAAAATCCAAAAGTGACATCGAAATAAAGTAATAATATATGCTGAAATAAAAGTGTCAATAATACCAAAAATTAATATCATTATTATTACAGATTTGTACTAAAAGAATCCAACCTCACAAACTTTCGAATTGAAATAATAAAACAATAGAATAAATGTTGACTCAATCCTGCGACAACAATCAATGATCATCCAAATTAATACCTGAATGTATGTCGTCGGGGTGAGTCGACTATACTCCATAGGGGTAAGATTTTATATTCAACAATTAGAATTTTATAAAAGAAATGATGGAGCATACTATGAATAAAATGTGTCCAAAACTAAGTAGAAATCGACTAGTGAAGCAAAAGTGAAAACGTCCACTATAACGTGATACATACGAAAAATTTGTCCCACAAAATCTCAGTGAATATGGAGTCACTCATGGGCTCTGGGCACATAGATGCCATAGACATGTAGAACAAGGTGATACACAGCAATCACTAAAGCCACGAAATAATATCCTGATCAAGTTTAGTGTTTTGAGCCCAGAGACACAGCACAGTCAGCTACCCTATTATTCTAGTTAACACAACAAACACATCCTCTGATGGAGCACGTATCAGTAACCAAGCTTCCAAAAGTATCATGGAGATATTCAAGATTAGGCATAAGTGGAATTTCAAGAACAAGTGTAGAAGATTTGGTGAACTTCACAAATATGTCTACTTTTTGACCTTCGACGAGTATTTGACAGCTTTGCAATTTAGGACGACATTATATCAAAAATACATGCTTCATGAAGATTGTAGTTGACTTCTTAAGTTTTCTAAAATGCGCTAGTTCGTTAAAATTAGAGTTTGTTTACTGTGTCAAAAACCCACTGAACAGAGCAAAAATTGTGTAAAAGCCTTAGTGGCCACGCTTGGAGAACAAGGAAAGTCAATTCATGGAAAATATCCAAGTGGCCAAATTCAAGAAGGGTTAGACATTGAAATTTGAATAGGAAAAGCCTTTGCTTTATTTTTGAAATTGGAGTGATTTCTCTTTTAAACCTTTTATGAGTTATATTCAAAGTTGCTAGTGTGTGTTATATCACAAGATTGAGGTTACTTGTAAGTTGAGTAGCCTCTCTTATTGACATTTGTGATCTTATTTCTTGAAGGAAGAGTGTGTGAAGTGGTGTCCAACTTTCAAGGGGAGTTTTCCTTGGCAAAGACATCCATATGGGAGGGCAAGTGTGACTTCTTGCTATTTCCGGCCAATCTATTTCTCTCAAGCAGATTTCCAAATCCGTGGTATTTAGTTCCATTATTCTTGGAAGAATTCTTCTTCATTAATCAAGGAAGTCGTGGTCTAAATTTTAGAGGGAAGACTTCCAAATTGAGGGAGATATTGTTTTCCAAAGGCGGACTTTCCATAAGGTGATTTGCGACAATTTTGGGAAGTTCTTCAACCGGTCGATCACCCCTTCCTTCAGCCATTCAACTGCTCATCCGATCGGGCACTTGTGGACGTTCAAATCTATTAAATTTGTCACATTGCTGATCGACCATTTTTCGTCCTTGAGATTGCGGACGATCAACTGTGGTTGTTCTTCTTCGGCTAGTGCCCAGTCGCTCCTTTCGCCTATTCTAACCTTCGGTCGATCAACTTCTTCATCAAACCATCAACCACTTATAGGCTATTTCTTTGCCCCCTTCCACTGGTATATCATTCTCCAATGGTTGAATGTGCATATATAAAATAGGACATCTTCACTGGTCAATCAAACTTGGTGCACTTGACCAAGGTGACAAATAAATTATGTGCATGCTCAAAATAAAATATGTCCAGCAAAAATTCTACATAAGTATTATGAAAACGAACGGTCGTAATGGACTCATCATTTTATATGAGATCACATCTCAAAATAATTATTTGAAAAATGATGCAATGCTGGACATAAAATAAAACTCTTACCTCAAAGTGGTTAGCTAACAATTAAGGCTCAATCTAAAACGGGAACATCAAATAATCAGCTGAGTCTAAATTTCAAATCTCGGAATCTAAAGATAATCATATTTTGAAATTAAGATCAAATTATCCTATTTAAATTCTTAACTTTAGGTTAAGGAAAATGACTCGAGAACAATTGAGTATGAGGCCTAAACTGTAACATCCATTTTTCTAACTTTTTAAAACTTATAATTTGGAAGACATTTTCTTTCATAAAATTCAGGATATTTAAAACTTTTACATAAAACAGTGGAAGACTTTGTAACTTTAAACCAAAAGATATAAACCATGGTAGAAAATGTAATAAAACAAATACCATAATTAAAATCTTTTTCTTTGAAAACCTTATTACAAAAATTAAACCCTTTTACATTTTTCCTTCTTCCATTAGCCTAGCCAGTCACAAGGTTTGCAACGTGCAAATTTCTCATCAAATGCTCCATTTCTCGTTATCATGCATACCTACATCACAAGACTTAAACTATGAGCCTAACGCTCAGTAAAAGATAATAAATATGAATGCTCATGCAATGCAACTTTTTGTATGAAGTTTCTGTTTTTCATAATTTTAGTTCTAGTAATTCAAAACAATGGAGATTTCTTGCGGAAGAGAAAAGATACATCCTCGGAGTCTAACTTGGGCAGAACAGGTCACTCATTCCCCAGGTGGGAAGAGATACACTATCTCGCAGTTCTCCCAAACCATCACTGCCACTAATCTCCCCAAATCTCCCAATGTCTATTTATGTATATTCCAGTTGTTTCCATTTTACTTTTAATGGTACAATGGATAATTACACAGCCCTAATAAATGTTGTCCGCTTTCGGTAATCAGCCTCAATAATTAGTTCTTAGGCTAGCGTCCCATACCACTAACCCAAAACACCATCCACTTAGTATGTCTAAGCATCCATTTAACCATTCTCACAATCCATGTATGAAAAATATTTTCATATCATTTATAAAACTATGATGCATGAGTATGAATGCACACAACTTAGTAATCTAACATGTTATCAAATCATTTAAACAAATAGTAAATAATACATCCTCAAAGCCATAACACAATTACAACCTATTATTATCATCTACCATCACCAAACATCAAGGAAAAAATAGAGAACAATACTCCTAGCAGTAACAAATAAGGGCAGTAGTCTATCAAGCATTCGAGAAGTCTTATAAGCTGACAGTTTTGTTGTCTATATTATTATGAATATCACCAAGAGGAACATGAAGTGACACATGAACACTAACTAATAGAAAACACATTATAGGCAGTTCATTCTAATTGTTGAGGAAGTACAGGGAAACAATTCCAGCACTTCTATTTAATCAGTAACTAATTTCTATAATTATGCTCCTCAAACCATAAATGAATTAAACATTAGGACCAGAACCTCCTATTTTTTTTCTCAGGTCGCCATTTAAATAGAGAATATTTAAAGATCCAAAGTTATCCAACAAGAACAATATAACCCAACAGATTCAGCAGGAAACAACCTAATAGATTTCATCACCTAATTCACTCTACAAAGTCTCAATAATTTCATTCAACGGAGTCCTAGCAAACGTATTATTATGCAAAACAATATAACCCTATACAATCTCTTCAAACAACAACAATAAAAACATCAAAAAAAGCATCTCCCAAGAATCCCCTACTTCTTGTGATGTAGGCATTTTTAGGCAAAACACATGCAAATTTACTTACCTCGTTTTGCAAATCCTTCTCTTGTGAAAGATTCATCTTGCACCAATTGTCTAGCAGTGTTTTCCAGAAAATGACACGCTTTATAAAACCAAAATTGCAAAAGCTATCTCCCAAAAACTCCAGAAGGTTTCTCCCTATCTCTCTACATTTTCTTCTACTCAACTCTCATATATATAAGTCTATAACACTACAGGGATGGTCGAGGGTCATGACCATTCATTTACCATAGCATCCCTTCAATTTACAGATGATGGTTTGCAAATTTTCAACCGATCCTTGGTATTCCAGTCGATCACCATCTTCTTGTGATCAACCGCAAATCATCATCTTCACAAATATCACGACCACG
The DNA here is from genome assembly GCA_022433065.1 of Begonia loranthoides. NCBI lineage: Eukaryota > Viridiplantae > Streptophyta > Magnoliopsida > Cucurbitales > Begoniaceae > Begonia > Begonia loranthoides. The sequence continues at coordinate 18,812,911 of CM039480.1, read as the reverse complement.
ATCGACCGCCATTTCTTGACAATCATCAACAAATTCTAATTTCTCTAGAATACCGGTTGATCACCTTCTTAGTAGACGAAAAATCATAGCTCTCTGTATTATTTTCTCTTTGGAGCCAGTCAATCAACCCACTTCATGTGATCGACCGCTTCGAAAATCACTGCCCACTGTCTTATTTTCTCTTTGGAGTCAGTCGATCAGCTCTTTCAGTTGATCGACCACTCTGAATATGGCAGTACTCTGCAATATTTTGCAACAATTATGTTTGACCGCATTCCACTCAATCGATTACCCAAACCATCTTTACACTCAATGGTTGATCAACCATAGCCATGATTGACCACTCCCACTTGATATCCCTCATAACTTAGAAAAATCACATTTCTATCAACCACAACCAAAAATTACTTCTCTAAACTACAATCATCACATAAATCTCAAATGCTCATCACTTAGATCATATGCTTAGTATTAAGAAAAATTTGGGATATTACATAAACTGGTTCCAAAATGGCCTCGAGTCTACCCAAAGACAGTTGGGTTAAACGTCCAAAATGACTTTAAAACAGGGTCTACACTGTGGTTTAAATAAACAAGACTGTGGCCAAAACTGGGCCCAAGCTGGGACCTCAAATTCATCAGCCACGACTGAGCATTAAAAATAGAACCAAATAGAGAGCCCCGGTCGCGGCCCCAACTTTGTAATACCCCGATTTTTCATAATGGAATTAAGTAAAGAAAATTGAAAAAATTAATTGGGTGTAATTTGATAATTGAATATTTATTTGATGAGAAATTTAATTGGGGGTTATTTAGATAATTATTGAGGATTTATTTGATGGAAAATTAATTTGGGAAAACCGAATTGAAGAAATCAAATGGGACCGATAATTATCATCAAACAATATTCAGAATAAATCGAGAATTGGAAATGAGTCGAAAATAATTTAATTAAATTAAAAGTGAATTATTAATTGAAGAATTTAATGAATGAAGGGGATTAATTAAGAATTAAAATAAAGAAAATAAATTAGGGGTAATGGGCTGAACCGGTTCAGCATGTGAACTGGTTCATGCTGGTTGGCTAGTCCAATTTGAGAGGAAGGAAGGTTCAGTTTGTTTGTTTTTTTGTTTTTTTTTATGAAAGACAAAAGAGGAAAGGGGGATTTGAGATAGAAGAAAACCCGTTGCTGGAGACCGAGAGAGACGAACAGAGTGAGAGATCGAGAGAACCTGAGAGGGAGATGCGAGAGCTCAGGTGACGAAGGTTAGGGACTGATCTGGAGTGCGACTCCGGGCGTTCGGGCTGCTTATGGCGACACAAAAGTGTTAGCACTGGGAGGCTAGGGCTAGGAATAGCCGCAGGTTGCAAGGCACGAGTTGCATCGATCGAAACCGCGAAGCTACAATTTTCTCCACGACTAACCGTGGTACGTATTTTGATTAGTGCTATGTCGATTGGATGAAATTGTTGCTACGATTGTTGGAAGGAATTTGCAACGATGAATTTGTAGGGATGAACACAAGCTAGGGGATTTTGGTTGTAATATCCCGAATCTTCTTTGAGCTGAAGGTATAACTTACGTGTTAATTTTGGGGATATTAGCAATTGAGTTGGACATGTAAAGATATTGGTCAAGAGAAACGTAATTGGAATAAGTGAGTTATGATACCCCATTAGGTTCATAGTTAGATTATGAGAAAGATTGAATTCAATTGGAGAATTAATTAGTGACACTTGAAGTTATATTGGATGATATCAATTGAATTGATAGTAAATGAGAAACAATAAGAGAAAATATATTTGAACGCAATTGGATATTATAAGATTGAAACTATAGGATTTATACCATTTAAATTTTGTGTGAAATAATGTGGAGGAATGGAGAAATATATGGTATATGTTGAAGGTTAGATTATTGGAAGAATAAATTATAGTTATTAAGAAGAAGTAATAAATATATATGTGTATATTGTTGGAATATATATATACATTTGGAGAAGAATTTGGCGGATGATTGTTTGAAGGAGTGGTTGATCATGGTGGTTGATTGAGATTAACTGGTGTGATCAACCTGTAATTAAGAAAATGGGTATGTAATATAGGTTTAGAAAGAGAGGTTGATTGAGATCAACCGGGGTAATCATCCTGTAAACATAAAGTGGATTTTGATGATGGGTATTGTGAAGTGCGGTTGATTGTGATCAAATCACTTGTATTTATAAATGAAGAAATAATAATAAATTCATGCATGTCATGTTAATGAATAACGTGAATAAAACATAATGTTAAAGAAGGAGTGAACTGCAGTCGATCATGGCAAACGTTCGGCTTGGGGAGATCAGCTGGCGTCGATTGACCGACATAAATATGTGATGTTTTCTGAATGAATGTGTAGCGGTTGATAGTGACGGTTGTTTGGCTTGGAAGAGAACAACCGGCATGATCAATCACCAATTAATGAAGAATATTCTAGAGAGTTTTAATCGACTAGAAATGAAGTAGAAAAGTTATCTGAACGTCTGGAACTTGACAGGAATGAAGTTCTATTGTCTGAAGTTGGAAGGTTTGGCGTTATGGATGTTTGGACAATGAATGGTTGTTGATCATTGATAAGCTTCGTTCCATGGCCTTCCATCTTCCTTTGGAGTTAATGTTGGACGTTGGATAATTTGTCTATAAATTGTGAAGGTGGGACGAGTGTTTTACAGAGAAAGGTGATAGTGTTACGTTGCCAAAAATATGAGAGAAACTTAGAGAGAGTTTTGTGGGGCCGTGAGGATCGGGAAGTTTAGAGTCAGAGAGAAGAAAGTGAAGGTGTGTATATTGGGTGCTAGAAACTTTAATGGTTGAAATGCCTTGGATAATTCTATTGGTTTTGTAGGAAAACAACAGAGGGTGTGAACCGTGAGAATAATTGTGAAGTGAAATCCTTGGTATTCAAGTATTAGTTTCCTCAATTTGTTTTCGGTTGAGTGATGGTGATATTAGAAATATTCTGTTTGTTAGATTTTTGCTGGTGGATTAGTTATATTGTATTGAAGTTTAAGTGCGAAATAATATTTTGTTTTGGGGAAATATTGATGTAATTATTGCAAGCATGTATTATTAATTAATAATTATATATTTATGGGGATATATGATTATTGGTTTAGGTTGTTAGTAATATCATATGAAGCATATTGGCGTGGATAAGGTTGGAATAAGTATTGGATTAAGGGTTGTAATTATTGGATAAAGTGATTATTGGAAAATAAGGTTCTTCAATATTATGGATATATTAGGAAATTATACGAGCATATTAGTTGAAGCTAAGACATTTTATTATTAGAAAGTAATTATTAATTGTTATACGTATACATCATGATTAGGTTTCGAGAAGGATAACTCTAAGTAATAACTTATTAATGTTAAGGATTTCAGGTACGTGGTATTGCATGTGTTTTATCCGAAAGAGCGGAATTAGGGAGTGTTTACTATTTGTATTGTTGATTGTTATGAATTGTATGTTTATAGAATAAGTTTAATTCCTTAGTTAGGAATGAATCACGTTTTAAGGGTACGATTAAGGAACACGTTAGATAGGATTGTATGTGCACGACAACGTTAAGTCATGGAATTATAAAGTACACGAAAATAGAATATACGTAAATAACAGTTTCTGTGGACCGATTTGTTACGCCTGGCACAGAAATCAAGATAAGTAAATAACTGTGGACCGGTTTGATACGCTTGGCACATATGTTTGTGTAGTCCTGTTTGATACGCCCAATACATAAACAATAAAAGACTAAAACAATATGAGATAACAGAATGAAACAGTAAGATACGTAAATGGCTGTTTCTATGGACCGGTTTGTTACACCCGACACAGAAACCAAAGATGAACAACGTGGTCTGGTTTGTTATGCCTGGCACAAATGTTTGTATGGTCTGATTTGTTACGCCTGACATATAAACAATAAAAGACAGAAATAGTAAACGAAGGTTTGTATGGTCCGGTTTGATATGCCAGACATATAAGCAAATGAAATAACGATAAAAGACATGAACAGTAAAAGAAAAACGAAACAGAAAACCTTATGTTATGTTATAGAAATTGTATGTGAAATTCATGTTTTACTTTTATATCACGTACTGAGCGTTAGGGTCATAGTTAGGTCCCGTTGATGTAGGTAAGGAGCCGATGAATGGATAAAGTTGTTAAAGGACGAAGTTGGTGGAGTATTTCTGTGTGGACGTTTGTACTATTGGAGACATTGACTTGTGGTTATGGCTCACGGAAAAGAATAAATGCTTTAAAAGCCTTTTTAGTGTTTTATGATTTCAAATAAATGTTTAAGTTAATGTGTTTATTTAAATGTTTATTTAAACAATAGATTTGGTTTAAATTGTAAAAGACTTCCACTGTATGTTTTATAAATTAATACTTCCGCTATTTATTACTCTGATGTTCTATTACGCAATGGTTTTACAATGGTTTTAAAGAAAAGAAAAATTTTATACGGAAAAAGGTTACAGGATGATACATTGGTTGTGTGCAGTTAGGCTGCGGTCGATTGCTCTGCTGCTTGTGTGTGACGGTTATGTTGTGAACCTGGTTCACGAATTGTGTCCTAGCCGGCTGGATATTTCAAGATGTTCCTTTCCACGTGGCCGATCTACCTTTGACCACCTCATTTGATTTGGGTGATTTTCCCATCAACCTTGCGTCCCTAGAAAGTCTTCTCTGCCTATATAGGTGTGGCAGTGGATGGGTATGCATGGGGAGAAGCACTTCATGTAATAACCCAGATTTTTCTTACTTTAAAAATGCGTCAAATTTAAAACTTTTATAAAACAACTGAATCCCTATTAAAATCCTTCAATTGAAATCATAGTTCTTTTCTTAAAAACTCGATCTTTAAAACATCTTACTTAAAACTTGTTATTTAATCTTTATTAACAGCGGAATACTTCATTTATAAAATCCATTTTTCTCAATTAATAGCGAAAACATAAAACATTCTACAGTAGATGCATAAATCGTTCATTTTAGAAAACAGTAAATAAACTGGTATTTTATATTTACAAAACTCTTATCTCTTTTAGTTTCCTTAGCCTAACCAGCCACAAGTTCTGCCTGTGCAAATCCTTCATCAATTTCTTATTCATCTGTTCTCTTACGTATACCTACTGTAAAATCTGAGAATTTTCAAGATAATAAATTTCACGTGTAAATTTTTTATGTTAAAATTGGTCATAACATTGAAAAGTTGACTCGAATTGTCGCGTAGTGACCACGTGTGAAATTTTGGTTAATTAGTCAAATTAGCAGAATTGGAAGTTTTGGAAAAGGAAAAATAAATTTAGTTAAGAAACAAAAATTGGAGAATTAAGTTGGAGTAATAAACATCGTTAGGTAATGTTCGGAATAAGTTGAGAATTGGAGTAAGCTATACAATATATGATACATGTATTTGGTATATATACATTTATATATTATGGAAAAGAATTAAGGAATTTATTGGATAAAAGAGATGAACAAATGTGTGGGAGAAAAATGAAAAGAAGAAGGGGGAAAGTAGAGACAGGGTGGCAAAGTGAAATAAAACAAAGGAGAAGTACCCCATAATTGAGAAAAAGAAATAAACAAATAAAATAAATAATGATGAAAGAGTTAAAAGGAAGGAAAAGAAGGGAGACACCATTAGGGGTGGGCAAGAACCGGCCAGAATCGAGAACCGATCCAAAACCGAGCTTCGGTTCTGGGTTGGTTCCGGTCCTCGGTTCCTAAATTCCTAAATGGTTGGTTTGGTTTTTTGTTCTTTTTGCGGTTCGGTTCTCGGTTCCATGAACCAAGAATTGAGAACCGAGTTGTTTTAATTCATTTTCAACAAGGAGACGGCACCTGCGATTGCGAACCAGGAACCGAGAGGCCCTGCGATCTTGCGTTCCTGAAGACGAACTTGCGATTGCGAAGGCGAATCCACGAAGACAAACTAGCAAAATCGTTGCTTCTGACCCTTTGCTCCCCTGATTTCGAGGGTACGTCTAGTTAAAAATCGTTGGATTTAGGGTTTGCGATTCGGACCGAGACTTTGATTTAGGAGTTGCTTCTGTTTTTGATTTAGGGTTTTATCTTATGTTTTTTATTAATATCGTCTGGTTAAAAGTGAACCCCTGTTGTTTGTTTGTTGTTATGGTTTTCAGTTCAATGTAAAAATCCTTTTTTTTTGGTTGAAACTTTTATCGAAAATGCAATACATAACAGTATTGCTCATCTTTTTGGTATCTATAGTTTTCATGGGATGTTCTATTTGGTCAATTTGGTATCTATAGTTTTTGTTCTCTTCTCCATTTATTATCTCTTTGAAGCTTTATTCAACTTTTATAATCAAGTTAGCTTCTTTGGTCCTCAAGGACTTCTTCACCAATTTTCTAACAATAGATGGCATAAGTTATATAATTATGTAACCTAGAAGTTATATGACAAGTTACATCGTATCATAATTTACTGTTTGGGACGATAGAAGTGGATGAACTGATGAATTGATTTCTGATGGACAGTTTAGAATTGATTTTTCAATTTAGAACTGATGCAAAGGAGCAACTTTCTCTTCCTTTTGTTTGCTTTTCTTGATTCGAAGCTTGTCATTGATAGGAAGAGGAAGGTGAGCTTTGAATCGAAAATGGTTGGATTGTAGGGTTCTCGTTGATATGATAATAGTTCTCTTAATTGATTGGGATGTCTCAAAAATGGTTGTATTGTAGGGTTCAAAAGATTATCATAAATCTTTTTATATGTGTAATGTTATTTTTGTTTTCCATTTTTAGACTTGTTCTTTTTTTTTTTTTGGTGGAAGAAAATGCTTCCCAATAATATTTCTAATATATGGTAATTTAGTTTAGAAAATAGTTGGTACAAAATATCATTATTTTTTCTAGAGTAAAAATGGGAAAAAACCATTAAGATGGACAAAGAGTTTGATTGCATTGTTCAATTGCTAATTGTTTGCCTTGCAAAGAAATAGGTAGATTTTATGTTCTTTTTTTTTTATAAGAAACAAAACATATTGCACAGAAATGTCTTATTGGAATTATTGAGATTCTAGTTAAAGTCGTTACTAGATCTTTTGTTGGGGGTAAGTTCATCTGCTCATGTCTGTTTTTTAATACTATGATATGATTGCTTGGAGAGAAAAGAAGCTGGCATTAATGGACACGGAGGGAGTTGAGTTCATGCTTGTCTGCTATTAATTGCATGTGTTCATCCTAGTTTTGGTCTTATTGTATGAGAGTTTTTGTCTGCCTGATTACCTTCTCATTTCATTATGGGTCACAGTTAACTTGTTTGGATGGAGATGATGAACATAGTTAACTGTAAATTAATGCTGGAAGAACTTGCATTTCAAGTTGGGAACCAGAACCGCTCGGAACTGAGTCTCGGGTTCAGTTCCAGATTTGGTTCTTGGCGGTTCTGGTTCCAGTTCCTTACTCTCGGAACTGAAAACCGAACGGTCGGTTCCAACAGGTCTGGAATCGGAACCGAAAATCGATTTCCCACCCCTAGACACCATGTTGAAATTGAATTGGAAAATGGGCAAAGCAAATAAAGGAATAAATAAATTAGAAGGGAAGAATGATTTAAAATAAGGAAGAAAAGAAAAATTAGGGCAACATTCTACACTTCATCCCTTTCAGCCGAGAGAGTTTCGTGAGGACTGAGGAGAGGAGACTCGACGGTGGCTGCGAGCGAACAGAACCCAGAAGCTGTCGATCGCGAGCGACGGCGAAGCCGCAACCGGCTAGCTCCGTGCGGGAGAAAAGGAATTCGGGCATTTTCGATTCCTTCGAACAAGTTGCAAGTGATCGAACGCAGGGGCTGTCGATCGCGGAAGAAGACAGAATAGCGACCCGGAAATCTCTCCTAACCGGCGAAGCCTCTGGAAAGCAGGGACAGAAACGACGCTCCGCCATTCTCCGATTCCGGTTGAGGTAAGAAACACCCGTCCATTTTGGTCTCTCGGCCAGATTGCCCTATCTGGATGATTTGGATTTTTGATTCAATTGCTGAAGAAAACTATAGTGTTTTACTGCTGTTTGATACTGGATTCTACTCTGGATTGAATGGGTTCCAAAAATTTGATTATGTCTTGCTGCGATTTTCCTGATTCGGATTTGGTTCTGACTGTTTACAACTGTGATTGGTTAAACTGTTTTGCTACGGTCTTTACATGATAGTGCTGAGGATATTCAATTTGTTAGTCATTGAAATGGTTCTGGTGATTTCTGGATACTGCGGGTGAAATGAGAAAACTGCTCACTGTTCTATTTTTACTGATGAATTGGCTCTGTTGAAAGTCAAGTGTGCTGAAGTTTCTATTGCGTTCAGTTACCATTGCTTTACATAATAATATCGGATGATGCAAATAAAGGAACTTTGGTTAATGAAATGGGTTTTGGCTGCGAATTTACAGAACGGGTTATGCCAAGTTGAGTTTTAGTTCTGATTTTTGGACATTGTTGAGTTATAAAATTTCAATAGTAAGGAGGAAGATAGGTAGATGGTTTTGTTTTGGGTTGTGCTATGGTTTTGATTGTGGCTCTTGAGGACATGGAGTTTTATTGCCCTTGTTTTTGTTACACATTTTACAAATGAACTAAGGAGCATGGTTGTTTTCAATTCTATTGGTTAATAAGGAGCTGTTAACTTATTAGTTGTGCTAAGTTGATTTTGGCTTCAGTTTTGGTTATCGTTGAAATTGTTTTGGATTTGTTTATTGCTTTGTTAAGAACTCCCAAGAAGTAATGTTGTTTACTGCTTTGATAATGGGATCCGAAAAGGTGTGCACGGTTTGTCGTTGTGTAAACTAGCTTATGGTTTAATTGTTGGGAACCAATAGATATAGTTGGTAAACTTTGGATGTTTATTAACTGATAAAGTTTAAGGATTTTTTGATGACCAATAGACGAGGGTGTCGCGGTTCGGTGCTGTTTAAAGTTAAACGTTAAGCTTAGACTCGGTATAAGATTTTTCACATATTCTTCAGGTGTTCATTTAAGAAATTTTTCCTCGTGTTTGACATATTGTGGGCTCGGGTGAGTTTGAGGACTTCGAGCAAGTTCTTATGGTTGTTGCTCCTTCGTATTCGAGAAAGGACCGCCAACGAGGTAGGGGTTTTATACTGAGTTGTTTTGCACTGCATTGCATAGTTTTCAAATCCGTATTTTGTGGGATACCACATATGAAAAACCTGATGGGGACTGTTCGACAGCACGTTAGCTTTTTATATTATGTATGTACGAAAGTTTTACACGTTTACTTTCGTGCATTTGATTTCATGGTGTGACATATTGGATACAGTTTCGAGTGAATGAGGAAGGAAGGTCGTTAAATGAGAAAGGATTTCGGAAGCGAGAAAAGAAGGAGATTTCCATGGATAGAAAGGCTCCCGTGGACAGGATCAGATGATTGAAATTGTGTCTATGCAAAGGCTGGGAAACACGTGGATGGCTAACAATGCAGGGATGGGTATTCGTGGCAACAGAGGCTTTCATAGAGACGAGAGGTCACGTGCATGACACACGCGAGTTAAGTGAGTCGGCCTAACCATTGGATGGATCGAGTGGAAAGAAGATGGAGCATTGGATGGAAATCTTTGGTGTTCGCGGAAGGAAAGATTCCTAGTGGAAAGGAAGAGGACTGAGAGAGTTTTAAAATACCTTATATGTGCAGACCAGATATCCGGTGCTTTGCACTCTTTCGCAGAGAACATCACTTCAAAGAAATTCACAGAGATGCTTCACTGTTCACTCGATAGTTGTTGTACAAGATTAGCAACCCAATTCCACTGTTAAAGACTTAAGCTTTGACTAGAAATGTATTTTAATTGACAAGTCTTCTGCTATAAATATTTTATGAATGCTTAGTTTAGTAGTTGGTTTTAAAGTATGGTTTTATTGCAAAAAACATTTAAGTAACATCATTTTAGTATGATGGTTTTAAAGAAAAAAAATATATCACGAGAATTTAATGCAAAATAGTGTTATACGAAAATGGGGCGTTACAGTTAGTAATTGTTGAACACCAATGGCATGTGGGAGTGTTTAGAAATCCGTTAACTACCATTTGAAGTGGAGTCCATGTCCATAGTCACGACACATGATATATGTGCATTTGGAGACGAAGATGCTATAGTGATGCATTCCATCTTGGCAACTCTAGACGATGAGGAGCTCCGTTCATTAGACGAATCTAGTGACAAAGACATGGACATGGGTGAGAGTAGGTCTCGACGTCCACCATAAGCAGAATACATGTTCGTTGGTATGTGTCTTGGCAAGAAGTATACCTCATTGAATCAAATTAGGGAAGAAATTGTCGATCATGCATTGAAGAATGGGTACGGGATAAAATTCACCTACAGTGACTCATCATTTGAGGGTTGCCTGTCAGGAAGAATGCACGCCTAAAAAATGCAAGATGAAATGACATTTCAAATAAAGAGCTATAACGACGTTCACACTTGCTCAAGAAACATGGAAAGCCATCTTGCCTTTACCAAATGGGTGGCAATGTGGACAAATTTAAAATTCAGGATGACTGGGACTTTTCTTCCATAATTGAGACAGTCATGAAGGATTTTAACGTGAACATTACACTCAGCCTTGCTAGAAAGGCAAGGAATGCGGCAAGAAAAATAAATGAAAAGGATGACAATTAGCAATACAAGCTCATATGATTGTATGCCGAGGAGATTCAAAGGTCTAATCCTGGAAGCTCAATGCGTGTTCACTTAGAGATGAGTACATTTAAAAGGATGTACATATATTTGACTGCATATAAGATGAAGCTGTTGAACTGTGGTAGACCGGTTATTTGTGTAGGATCATATGCACGCCTATAGAGGAAGAGGGGGGGTGAATATAGCGTTCTAATTTTTTCATGCAATATTTAAATTCTCTACAACTTTAAGTGAATTATTGCATATAACATACAATTCAATGCGTAAAATAAAGAGTAAGAGTTAAGAGATTCACACAAAATTTGTTTACACAGTTCGGCAACCCGCCTACGTCTGCGCTCCAAGATTCCACTTGGAGATCACTCACTAGATTGACTTATGGGTGCCAACCAAATCGTTTACAACTTGACTCTTGCTTAGGGCGTCACCCTTTCCTCTTGACTATTTCGGGGCGTCACCTTTTAACTTGACTATTTCGGGGAGTTCCCCTTTGATTGAACTGACGGGCGTTCAATCGAGCCGTTGATTGTTTCAGGTGTTGAGAGTAATATTCCTAACAAGCAAATGTAATAGAACAATTTTATAATATATGAATAAATTTATATTGATTGATATTATGTTAACATTTTATATTATGTTTTATAAAATTCATAAAAAATTTCTTGGTTATTTATTATGATAACTTTATATTAACATATATATTGTATATATATGAGATAAAATATAAAGCGTAATAACCAGAATATGTCCATGACTTATATTTGAAGTATGAAATTTTCAAATAGTTCATAGTCATAAACATAGTTTATCTCATTAATAATATATAGTCATATCCCGACTAAATATGTAGTGACATAAGATAAATATGTTTTATATAATATGATTATATAGAACTGGACCAAATAAAATTATATTGTTATGATAATTTCCGTTAAATATAAAACAATTAATTTTATCATAATGATAGTCATATATGCATGATCTTAATTCATTGTATTTAACAAACTCCTATTTGATTTTAATTTATTCTTTAATTTACTCGGTAAAGTTTTGTACGAGTTACGATTCGTATACCTTGTATATTGAGAGTAAATTAAAACGAATAGCTGAGAATGTTAATATCGATACAATGAAATCCATTTCTATAGATTTTCTTGTTTGTTAGTTCAAGGAACGAATAATTAGCACGCAATGCATAATCGTTATGAATTAATTATTCAATCAAGAACTAATACTAGTCAAGGATAAAGACGCAATATAAGAGGTTAACAGATTATAAACTTAGTTCTATTATGAATCTAAATGCAGGGTTAATATATGTGTAATGACTATATCAAATGACTATTAATTAGAGTAAATATACTATATAGTTTTTGAGAGTGCAACTCTAAGTATTTAGTGAAATTACTTTAGAGTTAATAATTATGTTAATTAATATAAAGAGTTTATATTAATTAATGAAATATTATTAGAGCTTAAAACTATAGGTCCATTAGCCCCTTCGTTACCTTCTATCATTATTCGAATAATAGAAAAACGAACAAAGAATATTAAATAATTAATTATTTAATACACTTAATAATAAGTTTATTATTTTTTATTAGATGCAATAATTGAATTATTGATTATTCAATTAATTAAGACAAAATGACAAAAGTTGTTATAGTTAATATATTTGTTATATTTCATTAAATGGAATAATTGAATTATTAATTATTCAATTAATTAACAAATATAAAGGAACTTTTGAAAATAGTTTTTAAAATAGATTTTGTCAAATTTATGTTAATGTAAAATTTGAGTTAATGTCATAGTGCCAAGTGTTGAGCTATGGTGTGACAAAACCTTTTGTTTGCCATAAATTTTTTGTTATAAATGTATTATAACTTAAATGAGAGATTAATAAGTTAATGTCATAGTATCAAGTGTTGAGCTATGGTGACAAGACCTTTTGATTTCCATAATGTTTCTATAAATGTTTGAAATCAATTGTAACTTTAATGAGGAATTTGTAGTGTTTTTCTCTAAATGCCATAATGGCCATTATGGAGCAATACCACTATAAATAGAGGTCCAACCTCATTAGGTTATAAGTGGTTGAAGTCTTTAAGATTAAGGATTTCATTTTGAGAGAAAAATTTGTGTCTTCCGTGTTGGCTTTAGAGAAGTGTTTTCTAAATCCAAAATAGACCGTCTCACGTGTTGAGAATACGATCTATCATAAATTGAGTGTGATCTTGTTTTGTTCATCATGTCCACACATGGTTATTCGAGGTGAGGAGGTTGGCGGAGAAGATCGAAAGTTGATTTTGTACCCGTGTGAAGTAAGCTACAAATGTAATATTCTTCGTCTTTTAGATTAGATCTAAATAAAGATTTTTGAATACATATTATTATTAATATGTTATAACAACGATCCATTTTATGTTCATGTTAAAATTGTTTTTCATAATATATATAGGTTATGCACGTTACCATTGTTATGAACATTGGTAATTCCGCTGTGCAAGGGAACCTAAAAACCAACAATTGGTATCAAAGCTTTGTTGTAGTTATAATATATTAATAATGCGATTTTATGAAAATCATAATATGTGATGATAAGTAAGCTTATGCATTTTTTTTATTTATATATATTTTTGGAATGTTGAATGTATGGATATATGCATGATTGAAATAATGATCTTAATTTCATGTGGCCGATTTGGGTTAAGAATATTTTTTAAATTTCTTATTTTTAATTTTGATGTAAACCAATTTGTCTTGGGTAAATATTCTTTATGTAATATAGATGGAGATCAAAGAAAGAAGGAGGACAAGACAAATTTTGGAGCGAGACTATGGTGTGCAATTGTTGTCACCGCGACGTATGACGAAAAAATGTGGAGGCTACCAAGACTTTATATAATTTTTTTATGGGTTTATATGTAATTTTAGAAATACCCATAGCGACCCGGTCATTATTTCATTTATTTTTATGCTTGATATAAGTAGTTTTCTCATTGTCATGCATTCACATGTCATATAGTACTTGCACAAAGAGCTTACTTATCATTTAGTTTTCTCACATTGACATCCATTCCAAACATATATTTTATTTATTTAATTTTAATAAATTAGTTTATTAAAAATTAAATAATTTTAATTAGATTAAATCTATTAATTCATATTTATGAATTATGTGATAAAATAAAATAATGAAAAATTTTAATTGTTTAAATTTTTACATTATTTTGTAATTGCTAAATAAATTGTTTTTTTAGTATCATTAATTTTATAATATGATTATAAAATTAATAATTTATATATAAAATAAATTTATTTTGATTAAATATTTTTTTTATATAGATTTAATAGAATATGTGACATTCTATAAAATAACTATAATTCAAAATAATGAGTAAGAGCAGAGAGTTAGACGTAAATTTTCGTGGTCTTCGTCGTTAATACAACAACGTGAGATTTAAGCGGGGTTCCAAGACGACTTTGTTATCGTTTTTCCTAAGGAGAGTATTCACTTAGATCAATACCATGGTTGATCTCTTATAGATAGGTTTTATAAAATGTATTTTATAGTTGACTGTCCTTAATGCGGCAATCATAAGTTAAGTTTTATAAAACCGAAACGATGGTATACATTCATAAAAATGTGATATAATGTGTTAATCACATCTTGACCAAAACTAATCAATAGTTAATAAAATTTGAAAATATGATATATTTTGAATAAATTTATTAATAGATAATATTTTTACCCTAAGGAAAAATATTATGTATCGAGGCGATAATAACATTTGCATTTTATTTAGTGATTTAGCATGCTTATGCATAATTTTACTTGTCATATTTCTTATGAATTTTATGCATAATATTAATCTTTATTTATTTATTCATTACAGCATAATGTCTTCTTTTATGATTAATCTACTCGCGATTGAAAAATTGACTGGCGAAAATTTTGTCAATTGGAAAAAGAACATGAATATGATTCTTGTGCACGACAACTTGAAGTTTGTCCTGATTGAAGAATTTCCTCTAGCCCCTGCTGAAAATGCCATAAAAGAGGAGAGAGAATTGTTCGAGGCATGGAAATGAGGAAATGACAAAGCTCATTGTTATTTACTCGCTTCCATGACAAATGTTCTCAACATAAAATTTGAGAACACAGAGACTGCTTATGAGATAATGGAGTCTCTTCAGAACATGTTTGGTAGACCATCTGACCAAGCCCGTCAGGAAGCTATCAAGAAAGTCATGAATAGCAAAATTCGAGTCGATACCTCCGTTCATGAGTATGTGTTGATGATTAGCACGATTCATGAGGTTGAAATTAATGGGGCCTATATTGATGATGTAACGACTCGGATTTTCGTAATTCCTTGAAAATGTGATAAATTTAAAATTTTTAAAAAGACTCCTTTGTAAAACAAAATCAGAGTGCGACGCTAAAACCAAATTGTTACTAACCCTTCTTTAAACTCATTATGAAAACCAATAAAAAATACGGAAGGTTTATAAAACAATTTATTATAACAATTCTCTCTTTTCGTTTAAGCCTGGTCAGCCACAAGCTCCCTCGCACGTGCAAATCTTTTATCCCTACTTTGGATTATCTGTTCATCGTTTTTGCATTGACTCCTAATTCTTTGCATTTATTGTCATGTACAGGTACCTACACCTACACTACAAGTAACTGTAAACCCAAAGGCTTAGTAAGAAAAAATGGTTAAATGCAACATGAATACCACTCTTTAGTCCGTTTTAGAATGGGGGCCACCCAAACCAATCCTTTCATTAAAACCATTCGTTTATTAATTACTTTACTCTTACTTTAATCCATTTATTTCTTAGTTGTATCGCGAGTTAGAATTGGGAGGTTTTTTCTCGTGCAATGGCTTAGTGCTCGGATCTAATCTTTTACTTGCAATCTAGAACTCCCATACCCTGTGAGGGAGGGGCTCTGCCTAGATTGCAGACTACATTCGCTACCTATCCACTCCCAATTCCCCTTTCTTCTTCTTTTTCTTAACATTTTAGCTCACTTATGCATGCTTGCGTACCACCACCAAGGTGGCACTTCCTATGATTTCTATTAACATGATGCATGATCATACATTCTCAACCTAGCATGGTGCATGATGCTTCACAACATAACATTCACAATAATTAAAGTGCGCATTGAAATACAAGTAACTGAAATTGAAATTGTGCATATAATGAATGACAGAAATTGAAAGCGCACACAAGGACAAGTAATAAAAACGGGACACCCAAATAAAGTACAGCATATGAAGGAAGCCATTATATAACGAATCATCAAGCATTGTGCATATGAAAGGAAAGCATAATTTAATTAGCATACTCAGAGTTGATTTCATGCTTTTATCCTAGTTAACTAATCATGCTTAGGTTAAATAGAATTAACATGTTAAGGACAATTATAAGTAATACAATGAAGACAATAACAAGAAAAGGTGAAACATAACATATTAATATTAATCTAGTTGGTGATCCTAGTTTATTTCATCCTCAAGATTAATAGTCAATTAACCTGCTAGTTAGTTAGTTAAATGTGCTAATTATTCTAGTATTATCATGCTCTAATTAATCATGCTTATAAGTCTAGCTAGCTATACATGTTTAAGTAAGTGAACGTGCTAATTGTTCTAGTTAAGTTAATTAATTAACATGCTTATTTAGTTAATCATTCTAGTTAATTGAAATGCTCATTCTAGTTAGGTACACATTAATTGAATATGCTCGATTAGTTATAATTGTTATAATATTCTAACTAATTACTCTAATTAATTCTAGTTAAGTTACTTAGCATGCTCATTTCTAATTACTCTAATTAATTAACGTGCTCAAGTTCATGCTCTTGTTAATTAGTTACTCTAGTTATTTAATATGTTCAATGTCTAGTTAATTATTTTAGTTAGTTACATGTTCACGCTCATACAGCTATTGTTACCCTAGTTAATTACATGCTCAACTAGTTGTTTAATTAACATGATCAAGGTATAGTTATTAATTAACCAACTAGTTAATTAACATACTTCAATTACTTAACACATTGATATTAGCCTAGTTAGTTAATTATACCTACTTAACTAATTGATTAACATGCTAGGCTAGTTATTAACGTGCTTGATTAGTTATTGAATTAGACAACTAGTTAAACATGCTCGAATTAGTTAATTAACGACTAGTTAATTAATTAAGTTGCTTAGCATGCTTCAATTTAAGTCTAATTAATTTCTTTAGTTGATTGTTCTAAATAATTAACATGCTTACTAATTAACATGCTCAGTTAATTTCATTAGTTAATTAACATGCTCAACTTCTAATTAAGTTAATTACACTAGTTAATTTTGAAGGATCTAATAGATTAAACATGTGTAACCCATTTGTTAATAATAAACCTACTAATTAATTAGTTCAACATGTTTGGGTCTAGTTGATTATTATAGTTAGGTTAATTAAACATGTTAGTCCATTAACATGCTAATTAGTTACCCTAATTAATTACATGCATATTAAGAAACAGCAAGTAAGAGAAGTAGGTAATAGACTAAGCATATATGCATAAGAATGACAACAACGGAATTAAACCACAAGAAAATTACACAGTGAGCATTTCTCGTTTAACGCTTTAACGCTTTTATCACTCCTTTTTCATTTATCATTTCCTTACTAACAATACGTTTGCATCACTTAACAGACAATGAAACAGAGCACATCAACAAAGGAAGTATCACAAAGTTTAACCGAAACTTGCAGAACACAATTCACAACAACTACTCAGCACTAGCAGTAAGCATTTTAACAATAAGCATTTTAAGGCAAACAACATACTTAACAACCATTTCAAGAACACTAACACTAAACTCACACACACTTGTGGTGTAGGGCCTCCAAATGGCCAAGACGCCCCTAATCCCTTACCTAATTGAAGACACACTAAAGACAGGGAAAGCTCTCCTCTCTGTTCTTGATTCTAGTAGCTCTAGTAGCAGCTCCAACTTCCAGCTCACAACTCTAACTTCCTAGCTTACCTCACTTCACTCACATTCACACACTTAGCACACTACTCCTCCACTCAACATACTCAACCCACTGTCACTCTCAGTCTTCACACAACAAAAGGACTCTCACCCAGGGAAGGAAGACTCACGCAAGAAGGAGGGAGAGCTGAAGACTGAAGAAAATGATAGGGGAAGGAGAGCTTTACCTGGGATGGAGGGAACACCATGAATGCCTAAGGGGACAAGGAGGAGATGGCTCCAGGCATAGAGAGGGCGATTTTTGTCGTCTAGGGTGGGGGAGGGTCATTCCCTATCGAAAATCAGGGCTACCCTATGGATTTTCATCATTTTGATCGTATTTTAATCAAAGATTTGAGCTAATTTGGACGAGTACGGATGCATAGGTATCGTTCGCAGGGCTAAAATCTCACAGGCTAAGCCAAGGTTCCGAATGGCAGAATGCATCCCCGTCCTGTTCGTACCATCCGCAAGTGCCATTCGGACGCCAAATCACATCCGCACGTGGCGTTCACGTGTCGTCCGAAAGTGTCCCAAAATTGGACAAAGCCAAACCAGACAAGGCTGCTCCATGTCCGCAGTCGTCCAACCATCGTCCAAAATTGTTCAGGTTAGAATAGATTTGATGTGGACGCAGTTCCTCTCGTCCGGACCTCGTACTCAACTCCATAGCAAGTGAAGTCAGGACGTGGAATAGCGTCCCAAGTCGTTCCAAGTCCTCGGGACGACGCTTTACACATTTGCGGATGACATGACTCATCCGCCGAGTAGTCCGCAGGCGTCCGAAAACACCCTGGACAGCTTTTCTCACATTCCTCTCCTCCCCCCCCCCCCCTTAACTCCGATCCCATAACATTTTCCACATAATTACATGTCATAAATTGACTTGTATAATTACGCAATGTAATATCCTAATCCCCCATCGTCTAATTACATCGCGTAACAGGGAAAACAAAATGGAAATACCCCTAGACTTAACGTTCTAGCATGCCCTTGGTAATACCCCGATAATTGTTCAACTGAAAAAGTTAGGGTGTTACATACTCCCCTCCTTAAAATAAATTTTTTCCTCGAAATTTGCCCTACCTAGCACTCTCACAAATGCTAGTCTACACATCATATCTCTTCTTAGCTACCCCATTTGATGACGTAGTTCCCTCTAATGGTCCTAACACTTCGTCTTATCTAGACTATCTATTCCCTTCTTACTCATGATTAGCCACTTGATTTCATCCAATCGTGTCTCTTTGTACCAAACGTCGATCAAACTCTCGTATTCGCTCACCACACTTCCGCTGCGCAACTCTGATTACATCGATTCCAAAGGAAGAAGTGCCTTAATCCTAGCCATTCTTCAACATCAAGAGCAAAATGGCAACTTTCTTATATCCAAACGTCACTGCAATCTGATAAACACCCCACCGTTGCCGTTCCACTCTTGAATTTGTAGCATTTTTCTACTAGATTTGACGTTCCAGATCAAATTTTCTACCAATTCAATGTGAATTTAACACCAATTGACGTCAAACCCACCTTTCCTATACGGTTCTACCCCTTAGATCGTTCACACTCTAAGACTTTGGCATACTCAAACGTACTCTCCACCATCAATTCGTCCATTCAAGCTTTCCCGAGTTGTGAGCTACATCGCGACATGGCTGAGTAGGATCTGTTCTGTCTTGCTTCTCTTTTTGTATGTGTACTCGTTTCTGATCGGGTTCAATTTTTTTTGTTCCCATTTCCGTTCTCGTTTTTGTCTCCTTTCTCATTCCTGTTTTCGTTCCTGTTTCTGTTTCTGTTTTTGTTTCCGTGCCCGTTTCTGTTTCCGTATCCATTCCCAGAAATCACTTTGGAAACTTCGTTTCTGTCTCCGTTTCTGTTTCTGTTCCCGTTTTAGTCTCTCTTTCTGTTTCCGTTTCCGTTCTTGTTTCCATTTTTGTTTCTATTCCAGTTTCTGCTCCCGTCTTTGTTTCTGTTCTTGGTCCAAGAGAAGTTCAATCGATAGAATCTGCTCGTATCATACAGTTGTGTAGTCACATTCTTAGTTACCTTGATTGGTTTTGAACTGAGATGGAGAACATAATCCAAGCCCGACCTAAGTCCTAATACCCATTCCTTTTAGATCCCTACTCCGTCTCACTTCCCTTTTTGTGTCTACACTTGTTTCCATTTCTGTACTCATTTCAGGAGAACCTCAACTGATTGCCTAGGCCCTACAACACTCTCTCTATTCATTTCCAAGGGTCAAGACCGAGTGGGCATAAACTTGGGCAGAGTCTCATCTGTTTTTACACTCCCCCAAAGCTATAAATCCTGCATAAAATCTCAAACAGTTCTAGAATATTCACTTATCTCATCCAAACTCCAAAAATCCAGAATCTAAAATCCAAAAATATAACATCCAACGCTATCGAGTGTACTCGCGAATCTACGCTCCCAAGTACAACGAAATACTTACCATCTATCGAAATTGAATAAGGAATCATACATTAGTAAAGTATTAGGAAGTATACTTATAGTGATGAAAGATTTTACATGTCAAGGCTTGTGCTGACAAGTAGACTACATTACTAGTTTGACTTTTACAAAAATTATTTTTCTCCACAAAATGTATCAAACCTCAGTTAAAATGCAGTAAAACAAAACAAAGGAGCTATGGATTTAGTTTTAAAAATGATCAGAGCAGTGTACAAAATCGTTTTTAAAACCCCTTGCTTTGATACCAACTGTAACGACCCAGATTTTTGTAATTCCTTGAAAATGAGAGAAATTTAAAATTTTTAAAAAGACTCCTTTGTAAAACGAAATAAGAGTACGACGCTAAAATCGGATTGCTACTAACCCTTCTTTAAACTTATTATGAAAACCAATAAAAATGTGGAAGTGTTATAAAACCATTTATTACAACCGTTCTCTATTTTCGTTTAAGCTTGGCTAGCCACCAGCTCCCTCGCGCGTGCAAATCTTTCATCCCTACTTTGGATTATCTGTTCATCGTTTTTGCATTGACTCCTATTTCTTTGCATTTATTGTCACGTACAGGTACCTACACCTACACCACAAGTAACTGTAAGCCCAAAGGCTTAGTAAGGAAAAATGGTTAAATGCAACATGAATGTCACTCTTTAGTCCGTTTTAGAATGGGGGCCACCCAAACTAATCCTTTCATTAAGCCATTCGTTTATTAATTACTTTACTCTTACTTTAATCCATTTATTCCTTACTCGTATCTCGAGCTGGAATTGGGAGGTTTTTTCTCATGCAATGACATAGTGCTCGAATCTAACCTTTTACTTGCAATCTAGAACTCTCGTACCTTGTGAGGGAGGGGCTCCGCCTTAATTGCAGACTACATCCGCTATCCTTCCACTCCCAATTCCCCTTTTTTCTTCTTTTTCTTAACATTTTAGCTCACTTATGCATGCTTGCGTACCACCTCCAAGGTGGCACTTCCTATGATTTCTATTAACATGATGCATGACCATACATTCTCAATCTAATATGATGCATGATGCTTCACAACATAACATTCATAATAATTGAAATGTGCATTGAAATAAAAGTAACTGAAATTGAAATTGCACATATAATGAATGACAGAAATTGAAAGGGCACACAAGGACAAGTAATAAAAATGGGACACCCAAATAAAGTACAACATATGAAGGAAGCCATTATATAATGAATCAACAAGCGTCATGCATATGAAAGTAAAGCATAATTTAATTAGTATACTCAGAATTAACATGTTAAGGATAATTATAAGCAATACCAAGAAGACAATAACTAGGAAAGGTGAAACATAACATATTGATATTAATCTAGTTGGTGATCCTAGTTCATTTCATGCTCAAGATTAATAGTCAATTAACCTGCTAGTTAGTTAGTTAAATGTGCTAATTATTCTAGTGATTAACATGCTCTAACTAATCATGCTTATAAGTCTAGCTAACTACACATGCTTATGTAAGTGAACGTGCTAATTGTCCTAGTTAAGTTAATTAATTAACATGCTTATTTAGTTAATCATTCTAATTTATTGAAGTGCTCGTTCTAGTTAGTTATGTATTAATTGAACATGCTCGATTAATTATAATTGTTATAATATTCTAACTAATTACTCTAATTAATTCTAGTTAAGTTACTTAGCATGCTCATTGCTAATTACTCTAATTAATTAACATGCTCTTGTTAATTAGTTACTTTAGTTATTTAATATGTTCAATGTCTAGTTAATTATTCTAGTTAGTTACATGTTCATGCTAAAACAATTATTGTTACCCTAGTTAATTACATGCTCAACTAGTTGGTTAATTAACATGATCAATGTATAGTTATTAATTAAACAGCTTGTTAATTAACATGCTTCAATTACTTAACACATTGATATTAGCCTAGTTAGTTAATTATACCTACTTAACTAATTGATTAACATGCTAGGCTAGTTATTAACGTGCTTGATTAGTTATTGAATTAGACAACTAGTTAAACATGCTCGAATTAGTTAATTAACGACTAGTTAATTAATTAAGTTACTTAGCATGCTTCAATTTAAGTCTAATTACTTTCTTTAGTTAATTGTTCTAAATAATTAACATGCTCACTACTTTATTTAACATGCTTACTAATTAACATGCTCAGTTAATTTCATTAGTTAATTAACATGCTAAACTTTTAATTAAGTTAATTATGCTAGTTAATTTTAAAGGATCTAATAAAATAAACATGTTTAACGCATTAGTTAATTTTAAACCTACTAATTAAACATACTAATTAATTAGTTCAACATGCTTGAGTCTTGTTGATTATTATAGTTAGGTTAATTAAACATGTTAGTCCATTACATGCTTATTAAGTAACAGCAAGTAATAGAAGTAGGTAATAGACTAAGTAAGTACGCATAAGAATGGCAACAGTGGAATTAAACCACAAGAAAATTAGACAATGAGCATTTCTCATTTTACGCTTTAACCCTTTTATCACTCCTTTTTCATTTATCATTTCATTTCTAACAATACATTTGCATCACTTAACAGACAATAAAACAGAGCACATCAACAAAGGAAGTGTCACAGAGTTTAACTGAAATTTACAGAACACAATTCACAACAACTACTCAGTACTAGCAGTAAGCATTTTAACAATAAGCATTTTAAGGCAAACAACATACTTAACAATCATTTCAAGAACACTAACACTAAAGTCATGCACACACTTGTGGTGTAGGCCTCCAAATGGCCAAGACACCCCTAAATCCTTACCTAATTGAATACACACTAAAGACAAGGACAACCTCTCAGGTCACGATTCCAACAGCTCCAGCAGCAGCTCTAGCTTCTAGCTCACAACTCTAACTTCCTAGCTTACCTCACATCACTCACGTTCACACACTTAGCACACTACTCCTCCACTCAACATACTCAACCCACTGAGACTTTCAATCTTCAGACAACAAAAGGACTCTCAACCAGGGAAGGAAGACTCACGCATTAAGGACGGAGAGGTGAAGACTGGAAAAAATGATAGGGGAAGGAGAGCATTACCTGGGATGGAGGAAACACCATGAATGCCCAAAAATGGCAGATTCGAAAATTGATATTTTTCTGTCGCAAGCCTCGTCCGACACCTCGGTTCTGTTGAAGTTCTCGAAGCAGACTCTCAAAATTCGATCATGTTCCTCGACCTCTCATTCGACCGTGTTGTGATCAGAAGACCAAAACCAAGTTTGGTCGCATCTCTCTTGCGCAGCGTGTCCAGAACCTCTTCATTTTATCCCTTTAAATATTCTAAGTCCCACAATGATGTGTGAACACTACTTGGACTTATATAAACATGTTAGTACATTAATAATATCCATTTTGAGGGTATTTCTAATAAATATGCATATAAATGTAATGAATAAAATATTAAGAATAATATCTAAGAAATATAATAACCAACTTATATTTTCATCAAAATAAACATCACCAAGTCATCATCAAAATAAGCTTAGCCTAACAATTTGTTTGGATGGTTGCCACTTCAAGGGATCGACTCCAGGCCACCTGCTCACTGCTCTCAGTATCGACGAGAATGATGGAATTGAAGGATCGAAATTAACCTTGGGGGGGAGGGGGGGGGGGGGTGAATTAGGTTTATTAACTTTTTCGTGCGATTATAAATTTTCTAACTGTGAGCTAATTTATCTCAACAATGTAAATAACTAATCACAATAATAATCAACTATAAGGAACAGGGTGAGAGAGTTTGACACCGAGTTGTTAACGCGGTTTGACCAAGCATGCCTACATCCACATTTTAAGGTTCTTCCTTGAAGATATATTCATCAACTGCTTTGGGTTACAAGTGATTGATCTTCTTGGGTGTCAATCGTACCGTTACAAGCAACGAATTCTTAGGGCGTTACCCTTTTCTCTCAATTACACTTTTCTCTCGTTAAATTCTAAAGCTCAAAACCTTACAACAATCCTCACCAACAAATAATCTCACTCGGTATATTTGGAGGATGTGTTTAGTACTCAAATGTGTGCATAAAGATTAAGTCAGAAATTTGGCAGAGCTTCGCTTATAATTGATTGGGTGTCTCCATCCTCGGAGTGCCAAGTATTTATAAGTCTAGAGATTTCGGATGTCCAAAAACTTTTTGAGCGTCCTCATCTAACCGTTGAAATATAGCCATTGCGCAAAATCTAGAGATTTTGGATGTGGACCCTCGTCCTGGCCTCGTCTGCGCTCGTCCGAAAAGTATTGGTGTAGTGCAAAATAATGTGTTTTCGGACGCGGATTATCATCCTGCCCTTAATTCGCTATCGTCTGAAAAGTCACCAGAGTTGTCCAGATTTAAACGCTTATCATCCACGTGTGTCCACTGTCATCCAAAAAGTCGCAGGAGTATTGTCTAGCATTTTACAGATTTGAATGCTCGTCGTTTGCCTTCATCTGCTGGCATTCTAAAAGTCACAGAATATCATCCATAATCGTACATATTCAAACGCTTGTCATCTGCCTTCATCCACTGGTGTCTGAAAACTCTAGACAGCATATTGGGACGTCCTCAGTCGTCCCAAAACTCGAAGGAAAGTTCACTTTAGGAATTCAAACAACATCCTTTGTCCTCAGTCTCGTCCGCAAGCATTCGAAAATGACCAGAGATGAGTTTTCTGATTTTGTGTCGCACATCTTGAATTCTCCAAGTCACATGATATATTCTACTTGCTGCATGGACTTAGCAAAATTCATTAGACAATAATAATAACCTCATTAAGGGTATTTCCAATTTAAGTGAAAAATATGAGTATTATAAATTCAACCAATAAACAACTCATGAACTCAAATAATATTATTCATCATCAAAATATAAATATGCCTAACACACTTAGGCTAACAATCTCCCCCCTTTTTGATGATGACAAAATATGTTAAGTTGTTTATTTTCAATTTCAAGCATGTATTAAAAGTTGTAATGCAAAAGATTAAAAATTCTCCCCTTCAATGTATGCACTAATTTCTTCATAACATTTTATTATACATGCTTCAACAAATGGCTCTCAATTTGATTTCAACTTAACCATTCTCTCCCCCTTTTTGTCACACTCAAAAAGGAATAGGGGGATAAAGAAATCAATGAAATATAAGGCTCCCCCTTAGTGATTGACAAATAGATTTGGAGAGCATTGATTAAAAAAAATTGGCATGGTTATGTTTGTTTTTGGACTCCCCCATAATGCCAAAATTTATCCTGTAAACTCAATCCAAGATAGTCCAAATAATCCAATAGAGTTCAATCATCCAAACACACAAATGGATCTAGGCTGAAATTAAAGAAACATTCATAACATTAAGAATAGAGCAATGGAAAGAAAAAAATCAAAGAATTAAACATTTTAGAATCAAGTTACAAACCAAGATAGATGTTCAACCAAACTACCACACTTTGAGTTTACGTATTCTTGTTCCAAACCATTACAAATCTTAAAGTCTAATAACATATATCTAATCTAATCATCCAGGATCTTCGTGTCGCCCGTGTTGTAAGGAGGTGGAGAGGAGGACGACGAAATGTCGGGATGAGCCGTCGGACAGGGAACATCGGTGATCTAGGCACCACGTTCTAAGGCATCCATACGCTTATCCAAGGTATCTAGATGAGCGTTGAGGGAAGACCCCAACTAAAGCATGAAATCTGATTTCCTATTCAGGGTGCTACTCAAGGTCTCTTGCAATCAATCAATATCATCGATGGTGGCATACCGTGCTTGGAAAGAGGAAGGACCATGCTCCATGGTTAGTAGGGAAGGCAGAGAGAGCATCAGCTCCTCATGTTCCTCGGGAGGAGGAATGTTTCTAGAAGTGGAAGTGGAGGGAGCAGAGACAGGTTGCTCAACCCAATTCGCATTTTCATCCATCATAATACCCATGCGTGCCAAAGTTTAGGGAGAATAGATATCCACAGTGTGAATATCCAATTTTTGTAAGGGAGAGGGAATAGGAATTTCCATCGATCGAAAGAGATTTGACAGAAGGATATTGAATGGTAAGGATTGAGTTAGACTATCCGCCTCCTCAACCATTTGGTATAAGATAAGATAGCCTATGTTAAATGGAGTCTCACCATAGATGCGCTGGAGAACGTACAAATCCATATAACTTATGTGGTCTCGATAACCACCACGAGGAAGTACATTGTATGTGAGGGAGTGATGGATGACTCTAGCATGGACATTGAGATCCTTTGTTTTGGGTCTCAATTTGAAATTGTTGATCGGATCTTTAAGGATTTGATTAAGGAAAGAATTGCCATGCTCCGTGTTATGGAAGTCAGGTACTACATTTCCATTGAAGTATGGCTCACAAGAATTGCCATCTACATATTCTAAGAAAACGTTTAAGAGATGGGGAGTGACTTCAATCTCCTTCCCAAAGAGAAAGCTTTTAAAGGCCAATGAATGTGTTGAGTATAGGGCATTGGTATAAAACATTCTAATGGAATTTTGTATGTAGGGACCATCAAGATAAAACAGTTTGTGCAAGCCTACTTTGCTATAAACATCTTCCAACTCAAGGCTACACAAACTAGTGAAGCTAATTCATCGAGAAAGAATCAAGGGTCGTTCCTTGAATTCCTCCTCACAGCGTTTTCTACCATTATCGTTTGTGATAAGTCTAGATCTATTTGCTGAAGGAACAATAGGAAGTTTGGGATTTTGAGTTGAACTTCTCTTCCTAACTAGTCTATTGGCCATTTACAAAAATTTTGTGAAAACTTGAGAAAAATGAGTGAAAACTATGACAACCTAAGGAAAGCTCTAGAAAATCGAAGGAAATATACAAAAGGTAAGCAAAGGAGGAAGCTGGAAATTGCTAAGGATGGCTGGAGGAGCACTGGAGACGTTGAGCTCTTAGGAGAAAATGAGAGATGAATTTTTTCGGATGACAGAAATTAGGGCACGATCGTCCCAATTCTGTTTTTTTTCAAACACGATTTGGACAATTGTGGATGATAGGGATTGTCCGAATTCTCTTGATGTCGTCTGAAAACGATGAAAAATGGGACAAAATTGATTTTTAGTGATTTTGGATGAATGAGGATGACCTGGATCATCCGAATACTCCAATTCATGACTGTTTTTGAAGATTTGAGGGTCCAACGATTTTCTATCCTAAAATTTCTCCAAAAACCTTTGAAATTAGATTGATCTAATGAAATTCTAAGGGGATTGATTGATAAATATTAATCCTAATCGAATTTGAACTCCATAAAACGTCTTTTCGTCCAAAGGTTTTATGAAAATATTGACAAGTTGATTTTTGGTGGAAACAAATTTTAGAGAAATATCACCTTTAGATACACGATCACGGTTGAAATGATATCAGATTTCTATGTGTTTAGTCCGTGAGTGAAGAATAGGATTTTTTGAAATGTTTATAGCACTTGTGTTGCACACTTAATTGGAATGTTCTTGAAAAATTGTCCTTAATCTTCCAAGGTTTGCTTCATCCAAAGCAATTGAGCGCAACAACCTCCGGCTGCAATATATTCACTTTTGGCGGTAGAAAGTACAACCGAATTTTTTTTCTTAGAAAACCAAGAAATTAATGATTCTCCAAAAAATTGACAAGTACCACTAGTGCTTTTCTCATCGACTAAGCTAGTCGCATAGTCCAAATCAATGTTTCCAATCAAATCAAAATTTGTGCTATTGGGATACCACAATCCAAGACTAATAGTCCCACTTAAATACTTAAGAATCCTTTTTACGACATTTAAGTGTGACTCTTTGGGTGAAGATAGAAACCTAGCACACAAGCACATGTTAAAGAGAATATCGGGTCTACTAGTGGTTAGATATAGAAGAGATCCAATCATTCCACGATATTTCTTTATATCCATATCTTTTCCTTTCTCATCGTTGTCCAATTTTATGGAAGTGCTCATGGGAGTTCTAGATGGTTTTGAGGAGTCCATACCAAAACGTTTGATTAGCTCCTTGACATACTTTTCTTGATTCAAGAAAATCCCATTATTAGATTGCCTTATTTGTAAACCAAGAAAATATTTCAATTTGCCCATCATACTCATTTCGAATTCACTTTGCATTAAATTTGCAAACTCTTTGCAAAGTTCGTCATTGGTAGAACTCAAGATAATATCATCAACATATATTTGCACAATCACATATCATTCCCATTGTGCTTGATGAATAGAGTAGAATCTACTTTTCCTAAGGTGAAGTCTCTCTCTCTCAAGAATTTACTTAATCACTCATACCAAGCTCTTAGTGCTTGCTTGAGTCCATAAAGGGCTTTATGAAGTTTATAAACTTGGTCTAATTTATCGTAAACTTCAAACCCTAAAGGTTGCTCAACATAGACTTCTTCCATGATAAATCCATTAAGAAAAACACTTTTTACATCCATATAATAAAGAATGAAATTCTTATAGTAAGCAAAAGCTAAAAGCATTCTAATAGATTCCAACCGACCAACCGGTGCAAAGTTTCCTCATAATCGATGCCTTCTTCTTGATATATCCTTTTGCAACAAGTGTTGCCTTATTCCTGTTCACAATCCCACTTTCATCTAATTTATTGTTAAAGACCCATTTTGTTCCAATGATTGATTGATCTTTAGGCCTAGGAACAAGTTCACATACCTTGTTCTTCTCGAATTGGTTTAATTCTTCTTGCATAGCTAACACCCAATTCTCATCAATTTCGGCCTCATCGAAATTCTTAGGCTCTATTTGAGAAATAAATGCCTTATTGGTACACATATTTCTAAGGGATGACCTAGTTTTGACACCTAGACTAGGATCACCTAGAATATCGACCATTGGATGACTTTTAGCATACCTTCAATCAATTGATAAGTCATCATGGTTTTCTACCCTTGAGGTTCCCTCTAAGAATTGATCTTGAGAATCTTAAGGAGGACTTTCAAGAATCTCTTTTCCTTTATCACTTAGAGTAAGGTTTTCTAAATCATTTTCTAAGTCTAGAATTAGTCTCTCAACACTAAGGGTAGGAATAGATTTGTCAAAAGTGACGTGTATGGATTCTTCCACCACTAACGTTCTTTTGTTGAAGACCCTATAGGCTTTCCTAGATGAAGAGTATCCAAGAAAGATTCCTACATCTGTCTTGGAATTGAATTTGCCTAGGTTGTCCTTAGTATTAAGAATAAAGCATTTGCACCAATATGCTTTGAAATAACTAATGTTTAGAGTCCTACAATTCCAAAGTTCGTAAGGAGTTTTTTCTAGAGTAGAACGGATAGAGACACGGTTGAGAACGTAACATGCCGTGGCAACGGCTTCTGCCCAAAAATACTTGGGTAGATTATTCTCATTGAGCATGGTTCAAGCAAGCTCTTAGAGGGATCGATTTTTCCTCTCAACAACTCCATTTTGTTGAGGGGTTCTTGGAGAAGAGAAATTGTGATCAATGCCATGTTTTTGACAAAAGGAATCGAATTGACCGTTTTCAATTTTGCCATCATGATCACTCCTAATAGTGACAATGGTAAGCTCCTTCTCATTTTGAACCTTCTCCTAAAGCTAGAGAATACTTCAAAGGTTTCGTCCTTTGTTCTTAAGAAGAAAACCCATGTGTAATGAGAGAAATTATCTACTATAACATATGCATAATGTTTTCCTCCTAAGCTAGAAACCTTGGAAGGACAGAAAAGGTCCATGTGAAGTAGTTGGAGAGAGTTAGAGGTAGAGATATATTGTTTGGAAGAGAATGAGTTTTTCGTTTGCTTTCCTTTTTGACAAACTTCGCAAACTCTATCTTTTTCAAACGAGATTTTTGGAAGACCCCTACTAAATTCTTTTTCGAAATTCTAGCTAAGGTATCCATACCTACATGTCCTAATCTCCTATGCCAAGTCCAAGAAATAAATGAATCGCTAGCTTTAAAACATTTTCAACATCGCATGAAACACTAGATAAATCAATAGCATAAATATTTTCATGTCTATATCCCATAAACAAGACTTTACCATTTGAACTATCAATGATCATGCATGATTTAGCCTAAAAAATAACTTTGTATCCCTTATCACATAATTGGCTAATAATTAACAAATTATGTTTTAACCCATCAACAAGTAAAACATCTTCAATAATAGGGTTAAAAACATTACCTATGTTGCCAATACCTATAATTTTGCCTTTTTGATTTCCTCCAAATGTCACATTCCCTTTCTTGTCCTTGATGGAGGTAAACTTTGAGAAGTCTCCCGTCATATACCTTGAACATCCGCTGTCCAAGTACCATTGATCCTTAGTGAGAGAAACTTCAACCTACAAAATAATTCATGTTGACTTTTTAGGTACCCAAATCTTTTTGGGTCCTTTGGGGTTAATCTCGGTTCCTTTCAGAACACACATAAATTTATCAACATTTCTATTTTTAATACCTTTAGAAGGACAAGCAAAAGATTTATGACCTATAGCATTGCAAGTATAGCAAGTAGTAGGTTTAATAAAGAAATTTCTATAACTCTTTTTCCTTTGAAATGATTGCTAACCTAAACTGGATTTGTCGAATGTCATCTTTTGCTGACCTAGGGGCATACTCAAATTCTTGCTCCCATTTGTGAAATTTAACACCATTTTGTTTAAATTAACAATTTTCACTTTTAGCATGCTATTTTCATTTTCAATTGATTTAACATGCTCATCTAATTTCTCATTCTTTGATTTCAAGCATGCAATTTCTTCTTCTAGCAATTTTACACCACTAGCATGCATCTTAACCATTCATTCATTTTCCTTTTTCAATTTCTTGTATTTAAGTGCTAACAAATTGAATTCTTCAAGCAACTCATCAAATTCATCACCTCCTTCATCATCATCACAATTACCATCATTAATAATATCAGAGTATCACTATCACTATAGGAAGAGCTACATACCTCATTGTCCTTGGCCATGAAGCACATGTTGGCCACTTCTTTGACATCGGATGATGGTTCCTTTTTGCTATCATCCCAAGTTGCTTTAAGGACTTTCTTCTTGAACCCTTTTCAATTCTTCTTCTTCTCAAGGAAGCAATCCGCTTTCAAATGCCCCAATTTTCCACAACTGTAGCATTTTAATTCCTTATCATGGTGAGACTTTTCTCCTTTGTATTTGTTTCTTCCTTGTTGCTTTCTCCATTGAAGGAGCTTGATTTTCCGTGGGAGGAGAGCTATCTCATCGTCGTCATCATCTCGTCCTCCGATTCTTCTTCTTTGCTAGAGGAGGCTTTAAGGGCTGTCATCTTCTTTTTTGGGTTCTCTTTTTCTCTTTCTTTTTCCTTCTCATTTGCTCTCATCGTGATCTCGTGACTCATGAGATATCTGATGAGCTCTTTAATTTTTAGCCCCGAGAGATCTCAAGCCTCGAGGATTGCCGTCACTTTTGGTGTCCAACTTCTCGAAAGACTTCGGAACACCTTACTACGAAGTTCTTCATTTGTACTAACCTTTCCAAGCACTTTCAAACTACTAGTAATATTAGTGAAACGAGTAAACATTTACAATTTATATTCATGTACGACCATACTTAATTTGTTTTTCTTGACTTGATTTGTGCCTTCGTGTGTGACCTCAAGTAGTTTCCAAATGTCATACGCATTTTCACAACTTTGAACTCTATTAAATTCGTTACTACTCAAAGAAAAATATAGTTGATTTATAGCTTTAGCATTTAAACTCATTTTACAAAAATCTACATCATTAAATTCATCGTCTAACTTAGGCACTTTCAATCCATCTTCAATTTTAGTTGGGACAGAAGGTCCATTCAATACAATCCTCTATATTTCATAATCAATGGATTGAATATAAATTTTCATTCTAGCCTTCCAATGCACATAATTGTCACCATTAAAGAAAGGTGGCCTAGCTGAAGATTGTCCTTCCATATTTATGCTATTTGAGTTTGATGCCATATTGATCTAGATTATAAATTCAACAAAGTCACAAATAATCACAATGAAAGAATTCTAACATGCTCTGATACCAATTGAATGATCGAAATTAACCTAAGGAGGGGGGGGGGGGGGGGGGGTGAATTAGAATTATTAACTTTTTCATGCGATTATAAATTTTCTAACCATGAGCTGATTTATCATAACAATGTAAATAACTAACACAATAATAAGAAGCTATAAGGGATAGGGTTAGAGAGTTTGACTATGAGTTGTGAACCCGGTTCGGCCAAGCACGCCTACATCTGCACTTCAAGGTTCTCCCTTGAAGATATATTCCTCAACCGCTTCAGGTTACAAGTGATTGATCTTCTCGGGTGTCAATCATACCGTTACAAGCAACGAATTCTTAGGGCGTTACCCTTTTCTCTCGATTACACTTTTCTCTCAAAAAATTCTCAAGCTCAAAACCTTACAACAATCCTTACCAACAAATAATCTCACTCAGTTTATTTGGAGGATGTGTTTAGTACTCAAATGTGCACACAAAGATTGAGTCGAAAATTTGGCAGAGCTTTGCTTATATTTGTTTGGGTGTCTCCATCCTCGGAGTGCCAAGTATTTGTAAGTCTAGAGATTTCGGAAGTCCAAAAACTTTTTGGGCGTCCTCATCCGACCATTGAAATATAGCTGTTGCGCAAAATCTAGATATTTCAAATGCAGACCCTCGTCCTAGCTTCGTCCACGCTCGTCTGAAAAGTCTAGGCGTAGCGCAAAATAATGTTTTTGGATGTAGAACATCATCCTGGCCTTCGTTCCCTATCATTTGAAAAGTCGCCAGCGTTGTCCAGATTCAAACACTTGTCGTCCGCTTTCATCCGTGTGCGTCCGCTGTGGTCCAAAAAGTCTCAGGAGTATTGTCCAGCATTTTACAGATTCGAACGCTTATCGTTTGCCTTCATCCACTGGCGTCAATAGGCGTCCGAAAAGTCACAGAATATCATCCAGAATTGTACAGATTCAAATGCTTATCGTCCGCCTTCATCCACTAGCGTCCGCTTGCATCCGAAAACTCCAGACAACATATTGAGACATCCGTAGTCGTCCAAAAACTCGAAGGACAGTTCACTTTAGGAATTCAGATGACATCCTTCGTCCTCAGTCTCGTCCACAGGCGTCCGACAAACGTCTAGAGATGAGTTTTCTGATTTCGTGTCTCACATCTTGAATTCTCTAAGTCACACGATATATTCTACTCGTTGCATGGACTTAACAAAACTCATTAGACAATAATAATACCCTCATTAAGGGTATTTCTAATTTAAGTGCAAAATATGAGTATTATAAATTCAACAAATAAACAACTCATAAACTCAAATAATATTATTCATCATCAAAATATAAATATGCCTAACACACTTAGGCTAACAGGAATTTATCTGATTGTTGTAGCCATGGTTGAAGTAGAATATAGGGATTCTTGGAGCTGTTTTTTGGAATTGTTGCTCAATGATCTAAACACCCCATTCGACAATGGGTGGGCAATCATTTCTGATCGAAAAAGGTACAGTTGATTGCTTTTGCCATCTATGTTTATGTTATGCATTGTGTATAAATGTTTGACTTATACTGTTAATTTTTGTAGGAGCTAATGCCAGCTGTCAAAGAGTTTGTTGGGCAAGCAAAGCATCATTTTTGCATCTGACGCCTATATGCAAAATTTTAAAAATAATTTAAAGGCAAGTTGTTCAAGGATGTAATGTGGGGCGCTTCTAGAGCCATAACATCAGCGCACTTTGAGATATAATAATTGAACGATGTTCAACATCAGCTTCATACTGATCATTCAATGCAGTAGTCCTAAAGAGCAAGGAGTGGAACTTGTTTGTAATAGGTTGGAAATGGACCAATTGAGATGTTGGTCGTTGTTGAGGCTGAGGTTGAGGTTGTGCTTCAGTTGCGGCTGGTGCTTCAACTTGAACCATGGCGGATGCTTTGGCGGGTGCTTCAACTTCAACAGCGGTTGGTACATTGCTCTAAAACTGACCATAGATGAAATTAGTTGCAAGACGTCTTCATTTAAGAGTCGAGTCCATTTCTGCCTGAGGTTGAGGTTGAAACTACAATGGAGCACCCATACACTTGAGAGTCAATTACATTGTCCTAGAATCTATTGGAATAGATGAAATAGTGAGGAAATTTTGCTCTAAGAGTACAAAGGTTTGCTGAGGAAGTCGGGGTTTACTAGGGCAACGGAAGGCAGAACGATGCAAGACATTCCGAGTGGAAAATTGTCGAGACGGATGTCCCTTGATCATAATTGATGCCAAGGATGGAGTTTGCCACTTTCCAAAGACGCTCGCGGATAATGGTTCATGGCTATTGGATTGAGGAATAGATGTCCCTCGATCAGAATGGACGACCAAGATGGATCTAGGCCATCCTCCAAAGGACCCCGCAGACGATGGTTCATGGCCATTGGATCGAGGGGCGAATGTCCCTCAAAAAGATTGGATGGCCATGATGGACTCCAAAGGTGTAGCGACCTGGTTTCTTTCACTTTAAAACCATTTATTCAAAACACTTTTCTTTACAAATTGCGTAGCAGAAGACTTTTTGTAAATAAAAAATATTAAAATGTTTGAGAAGAATAATGATATGGGTACCATAAATAAAATTCCTTTCTTTAAACATCTTTTGTGCAGTTACATTTCATAATTAAAACCATGTACAATCTACATTTTCGTTTAGCCTAGCCAGCCACAAGGTCCGCAACGTACAAATCCTCCATCAATCGTTCTCCTTTTCTCATTATAGTGCTGATGTGCCCATGGGTCCTATCACTCGGAGTAGAGCCAAGAAACTCATAGCTTTTCTAACTCGTTTTTATTTTGTAGGAAATGTCAGAATTTGGGATTCTTTGAAAGAGATATCTAATGAAGACAAAGGAGTTCTGTTCCACATGATTACATGGGAGCATGCACAACGAAACTTATAATACATCAAGTCCGTTTCCAAAGAGCCTATGAAAGGGTGAGGGCTTGAATATTATTAGTATCATTTGATTTTCTTATTGATGAATTAGTAGTAGACTAGTTCTGGAAACTTTTATTTGGTTTTTCCATTTTGCTGTTTGGTTTTGTATAAGAGTTAGAGAGGTGCGCGGTTTGCATGTAAACCACGCCCTCATGCCGAAATTTTTTCGTAAGGTTAATTTGGTCTTTAGACCTATTTTGTAAACACAAGGGTTTTATATACCCTCTTTTGAAAGGAAGAAGCAATTTTGGTTGAAAATAGAAAATTAGGTTCTCTTTTGAAAGAAGAAACCCGCTGCCTCCCTCTCCTTAGCGCGATTCCTCCATCACCCTTGCAAGGCATTCTTGAAGCCTCTTGGCCTTACATTTTTGGGATACTATCTCTTCCAATACCTCATCTTCAAGGTGTGGATTGTGGAGTGGAGATAGAAGTAGGTTTCCACCCCTTGGAGAGTGTTTGTTTCTCGGCAAACCTCAAGTCGTCCCTCTCATTAGGAAGTTCACGGACTCCCCAGATTTCATCTATTTCCTTGATGGTTTTTATGTTAGATCTGGTTCTCTTGGTATCTATTTGTTCTCTTGGTTGAATGTCTATGAGCACTTCAAGGGTTGTTCGTGATAACCAAGTGGAAGTTGAATTCTTATGAATTTTATTTCTTGCCGCTGAATCTGTTTTTATTTGAACTGCTGGAAACATTCTGTTGAGGCTCTATTTTGAAGTCTGTGCGCTATCCTTTTAAAGTTAGTTCCTTCTAGATATTTGATCTATATTATGTTGAGTTGCTGCCTTCCAAATTTGGAGTTCATTGGATGTATGCAACTCAAGAGATCCCTATTTTAATCCTGTATGTTAATGCTGCTCAGGCGAAACTCTAGTTTTTGGGTTCTTTTGACGCGACCATAAGTGGAGATCTAGAGTGGATTTTGCAACGAAATTTTGACACAAGTTATCTGCATATGTTAATTTGATACCCTCCAAATTGCAGCTCAAGTTCACGTGGGAATTGTGAGTTATTTCTGTTTTAGTATTACTAGTCGGATTGTTACAGATTGTTGGGACAGATTTCTATTTTGTGCTCTTGGAGATTCTTGGAGCCTATCATTTGGTATCAGAGCTTTGGCTCATGTTTTCTTGCTGTATTATTGTGATACAAAGGGCTTGTTATGAGTACTAAAAGCGGGGCGCATTATCATAACCCTAGAGAGATGAGAAATAATTCTGGTGCACCACCACCCGAGGAAAATCATGAGCCAACCGATCCTTCTATGAAGGAGATGTTTGAAATGATCCTCAAACTACAGCAACAAATTGGAACTCCAGATAATGATCATATACGGGGTCCTAGAACTCCAAGACCTAGAAGGAGGATTAGTACTTCGAATGATTCTAGAGGTCAGAATGCTAGTTTATTTGATGAAGATTGGGAGGAACTCGAGGAGTCGGACTCACCGAGTCCTAGAAGGAGATCTAATGACAAGCATGAGATGAGGCATGTTAAGGTCTCTATCCCTAATTTTAAAGGCTCTAGTAATGGAGGAGATTTTCTAGAATGGGTCGAAAAGGTTGATCGTATTTTTGAATGGTATGATTATTCGGAAAGAACAAAAATTTGAATGGTGGCCTTGGAATTTTCGGGCTATGCTAGTATTTGGTGGGAGGATCTCAAAACACAAAGGTGGAAAGAAGGAGAAGGAGAGGTCCATAGTTGGGAGGCCTTAAAAGCACTTATGAGAAGAAGATTTGTTCCTCCACACTACAAGCAAGAGTTATTTATACAATTACAAAATTTGAGGTAAGGTTCTTTAACAGTGGATGAGTATTTAATCGAGTTCGAAATATTGAAGATACGTTGTAATGTGATAGAACTGATGGAGCAAACTATAGCTCATTTTATTAGAGGTTTGCACAAAGAACTTGGCGACACTGTGGAGTTACAATCCTAGGTTAGTTTTGATGATGTTGTACAATTATCCTTGAGGATTGAAAGACAAAGAAAAAGGAGAGCAAAGGAAGGTATGTCTCGGCCTTTCACTAAGAGCAACACTCTTTCAAAACCGATTCATAAAGGAGAGAACAAGCCTAGTGCCGTGAAGAGTAATGAAGAAAAAAAGCCCTTGTTTGATAATAACAAACCTAGATCCCGCGAGATCAAGTGTTTTAAATGCTTGGGATTTGGTCATATAGCCTCTCAATGTCCGAACGCAAAGGTGATGATTCTTAAAACAGGAACTAATGAGATAGTCAGTGAAAATGAGGAAGAGGTTGTGGTTGTGACGGAAGAGGAAAATGAGGAAGAGACTTTCTATGCTCCTGAGGGTCCTTTACTTGTAGTGATGAGGCATTCTATGGCTATTCAAAATCAAGTTGAGGAATTACAGCGGGAAACTATCTTCCATACTTGTTGTCAAGTTAAGGGGAAACTTTGTTCGTTAATTATTGATGGTGGTAGTTGCACTAATGTCATATCATCGGAGGTTGTTGAGAAATTGGGATTAGTCACTTTGGCCCACCCCACTCCATATCGATTAAATTTGTTGAATGAAAAAGATCCGATCAAAGTTACCAAACAAGTGAGATTGTCCTTTTCCATTGGTGGCTATGAGGATGAGGCATTGTTTGATGTGGTTCCAATGACAGCTAGCCATTTGTTACTTGGTAGGCCATGGCAATTTGACAGGAAGACAAAGCATGATGGGTTTTCAAATTATTATTCCTTCAAATTCAAGGGAAGACCATGAATTTATCTCCCCTTAACCCAGATCAGATTGCTAAAGACTACGAGAGCATGAACAAAAGTAGAGCTGAAACTTCCCTTATAATCACAAAAGGGGATCTTAAGAGGTCACTAAGCAAGGAGGGTCGATTATTCTCGTGTTGTTACGGGAAAGATTGGATGAGCTGGGAACCATTCCCAAATCTGTATCAAGGTTGCTTAAAGAGTACGAAGACATATTTCCGGAAGAGTTACCCCAGGGAGTACCACCTTTGAGAGGGATTGAACACCAAATAGATCTTTTGCTGGGGGCTCCTCTACCAAATCGTCCGTCATATAGATTGAGTCCTGACGAGTCCAAAGAGCTTCAAAAACAGGTCACTGAACAACTTGACAAGGGTTATATTAGAGAGTCTCTTAGCCCTTGTGCAGTACCTACCTTATTGGTTCCTAAGAAGGATGGGACGGTACGAATGTGTGTTGATAGCCATGCCATTAATCAGATCACTATCAAATATCGCTTCCCTATTCCCAGACTTGATGATATGTTAGATGAACTCAGTGGAGCTGCTATTTTTTCAAAGGTTGATTTGAAAAGCGGATATCACCAAATTTGAATGCGCGAAGAGGATGAGTGGAAGACGGCTTTCAAAACAAAGTATGGACTCTACGAGTGGATGGTCAAGCCTTTTGGGTTGTCCAATGCCCCTAGCACCTTTATGAGTGTGATGCATCACCTTCTTCGGGATTTCATGGGAAAGTTTGTCATCGTTTATTTCGATGATATACTTATCTATAGCTCGGATATCTCAAGTCATCTTGCACATCTACGATTATTATTCGAAGTATTACGGGAAGCTCATTTATTTGGCAATCTTAAGAATTGCTCTTTTGCTCAAGATCATGTTTATTTCTTGGGATTTATAATTACTAAAGACGGAATCGAAGTGGATGAATAAAAAATAGTGGCAATCCGGGAATGGCCGATCCCAAAAAGTGTCTCAGAAGTTCGAAGTTTCCATGGCTTAGCATCTTTTTACCGATTTTTTATAAAGCGATTCAGCTCAATCATGGCCCTTATAACCGATTGCACCAAGAAAGGAAAAGATTTTGTATGGATGCCTTCGTGTGAATCTAGTTTTGACTCCATCAAAGAAAAGCTATGTAACGCTCCACTCCTAGCACTTCCGGATTTTACCAAGGTTTTTGAGATCGAATGTGATGCCTCGGGATTAGGTATCGGCGCGGTACTTATGCAGGAAGGCAAGCCAGTTGCTTACTTCAGTGAAAAATTAAAGGCGGTTGCTTTAAATTATTCTACTTATGACAAAGAATTCCTTGCTGTCATCTGAGCATTAGAAGTTTGGCAACACTATCTCTTATCTAGAGAATTTATTATTCATTCCGATCATCAAGCGTTGAGGCACATTCGGAGTTAGGGAAAACTTAATTGTCGTCACGGCAGGTGGGTAGAATTTCTAGAACGCTATCCATATATTATTAAATATAAAAAAGGGGAATCTAATCACGTGTAGATGCTCTCTCTAGGCGTTCTATTTTGTTGACAGAAGTTAATGCAAGACTTTTTTGTCTAAACTGGATCAAGGAGCTATATTCTGAGGATAAAGATTTCGGGAGTATTTACTCTAATTGTCTGAACAAGCCGGATTTTCCCTACTTTTTGGAGAATGGATTTCTTTTCAAAAATGGCAAGTTGTCCATCCCTATATGCAGCCTTCGGGAGGCTCTCATTCTAGAAGCTCATTGTGGCGGTTTAGCAGGTCATTTTGGCAATAAAAAAACTATCGAAGACATTCAAGAGCATTTTCACTGGCCTCATTTGTGTCGAGACGTACAAAGGATTGTGGATCGTTGTATTGTTTGTAAAAAGGCAAAGAGCCGAGTCCTTCCGCAGGGTCTCTATATGCCACTTCCCATGGCCACTCATCCTTGGGTGGAAATCAGTGTTGATTTCATCCTAGGAATCCCCCGCACTCCTCGAGCCAAAGACTCTATATTGGTAGTTGTAGATCGTTTCTCCGAAATGGTGCATTTTATTGCTTGTAACAAAATTGATGATGCTCCTCATATAGCTGATTTATTTTTCAAGGAGATCATTCGTTTGCATGGAGTTCCACGCTCCATTGTGTCGGATCAGGACACAAAGTTCCTAAGCTCTTTTTTGAAGACTTTATGGAGGAAATTGGGTACCAAATTATTCTTCAGCACTTCCTTCCATCCTTAGAGTGATGGGCAAATGGAGGTGGTAAATCATACCTTGGGAGCATTACTCAGATCGGTACTCAGTAAAAGATTAACCGATTGGTACTTGAAGTTGCCTTATGCGGAATTCGCGTATAACCGAAGTGTACACGGGACTACTCAACATACACCGTTTGAGATAGTGTATGGATTTAATCCTCTTACACCTATGGATCTTCTTCCACTTCCGGTGACCGAGTATGTGAGTGAAGATGGAGCCGTTAAAGCCGAGCGAGTTAAATTATTGCATGAGGAAGTCCGGAAGAGCATCGAAAAAAAAATTCTGAATATGCTAAGCTTGCAAATCGGGGATGAAAGGAAGTTATATTTGAGGTGTTTGACCTTCTTTGGTTACATTTACGTAAAGAACGATTTCCACATTATCGCAAGTGCAAGTTGATGCTAAGGGCTGATGGTCCTTTCAAAGTATTGGAGCGTATCAATAACAATGCGTATCGAATTGAGCTACCAGAGGATTATGGTGTTTCAGCTACCTTCAATGTTCAGGATTTATCACCATATCATGGCGAGGATGAGCTTACTGCCGGGGATCTTTCGGAGCAGTCTACAGATTTGGGTCAAATCCTCAATCACCCGGGGAGGATGATGTGCCCCTGGGTCCTTTCACTCAGAGTCGAGCCAAGAAACTCGTAGCTTTTCTAACTCATTTTTATTTTGCAGGAAATGTCAGAATTTGGGATTCTTTGAAAGAGATATCTAATGAAGACAAAGGAGTTCCGTTCCACATGATTACATGGGAGCATGCACAACGAAACTTATAATACATCAAGTCCATTTCCAAAGAGCCTATGAAAGGGTGAGGGCTCAAAGATTATTAGTATCATTTGATTTTCTTATTGATGAATTAGTAGTACACTTGTTCTAGAAACTTTTATTTGGTTTTTCCATTTCGTTGTTTGGTTTTCTTTAAGAGTTAGAGAGGTGCGCGGTTGCATGTAAACCACGCCCTCATGCCGAAATTTCTTCGTAAGGGTAATTTGGTCTTTTGGCCTATTTTGTAAACACTGGGGTTTTATATACCATCTTTTGAATGGAAGAAGCAATTTTGGTTGAAAATAGAAAATTAGGTTCTCTTTTGAAAGAAGAAACCCGCTGCCTAACTCTCCTTAGCGTCGATTCCTCCATCACCCTTGCAAGGCATTCTTGAAGCCTCTTGGCCTTGCATTTTCGGGATACTATCTCTTCCAATACCTCATCTTCAAAGTGTGGATTGTGGAGTGGAGATAGAAGTAGGTTTTCACCCCTTGGAGAGTATTTGTTTCTCGGCAAACCTCAAGTCGTCCCTCTCATTAGGAGGTTCACGGACTCCTCGGATTTCATCTATTTCTTTGATGGTTTTTATGTTAGATCTGGTTCTCTTGGTATCTATTTGTTCTCTTGGTTGAATGTCTATGAGCTCTTGAAGGGTTGTTCGTGATAACCAAGTGGAAGTTGAATTCCTATGAATTTTATTCTTGCCGCTGAATCTGTTTTTATTTGAACTGCTGGAAACACTCTGTTGAGGCTCTATTTTGAGGTCCGTACACTATCCTTTTAAAGTTCATTCCTTCTAGAGATTTGATCTATATTATGTTGAGTTGCTGCCTTCCAAATTTGGAGTTCATTGGATGTATGCAACTCAAGAGATCCCTATTTTAATCCTGTATGTTAATGCTACTCGGGTGAAACCCTAGTTTTTGGGTTCTGTTGATGCAACCATAAGTGGGGATCTAGAGTGGATTTTGTAACGAAATTTTGATACAAGTTATCTGCATATGTTAATTTGATACCCTCCAAATTGCAGCTCAAGTTCACATGGGAATTGCTAGTTATTCCTGTTTTAGTATTACTAGTCGGATTGTTACAGATTGTTGGGACAGATTTCTATTTTGTGCTCTTGGAGATTCTTGGAGCCTATCAAGTGCATACCTACATCACAAGACAATAATTATAAACCTAATGCTTCGTAAGAAATAATATGCAATATGAACATGATATGCATTACATAAAACATTTTACATTTCAGTT
Organism: Begonia loranthoides; assembly: GCA_022433065.1. Taxonomy (NCBI): domain Eukaryota; kingdom Viridiplantae; phylum Streptophyta; class Magnoliopsida; order Cucurbitales; family Begoniaceae; genus Begonia; species Begonia loranthoides. The sequence continues at coordinate 18,770,684 of CM039480.1, read as the reverse complement.
TTCCTTTCTTTTCTTAACGTTTATTTGCTTAGGGAAGGGTGATGAACTTAGATCAATCATGAACTTTAACCATAATGGTGAACTTTAACCGTTCCCTTCCTTCTTAACATTTTTGGACAAGTGATGAACTTGGATCAACAATGAACTTATACTATAACAGTGAACTTATACAATAATGGTGAACTTATACTGTTCTCTTCCTTCTTAACATTTTAGGAGTGAGTGGTGAACTTTAACCCACTTAAACCCCTACTCATTTTCTTTTCGTACATTTATTTCAGTTTCCACGTTTCTTATAAAAACATATGTATGTAAAACTATGTCGTAATTTCTCTTAAAAATCATGATGCATGAATGTTACAATTTATGATGCATGAACATGTTCGCATACATTAACATATCACCACTAAGAACAAGCATATTATCAATTCAATTCAATTTCATAATCATCACCAAGTCCTCAATTCAATGCAATTCATCAAATAACACCTCAAAAAATTAACCTCTATCAAGCAACAAACTAAGAAGAACACCTCTATCAAACAAAAGCATCAACAAACAATGAAATCCTACCTCTTGTGATGTAGCCCAAAAAGGGAAAAACACATCCAATCACTTCTTGCCTCTATTTCCTTGAAGAAGATGAAAATACAATGTTTCCTCCAAGTTGAAGCCTTCTCCTTCCTCTCACCTTTCTCTTCTTCCTCCCTTCTTTATCTTCAACTTTATAGTTTCCCTTTCTCCTTCCTCTACCTTGCTCTCATGTTTTCCTTTTTTTCTTTTCTCTAGCTTTCCCCTTCATATTATAGGTTAAATTCTTCTTCAGCCAACCAAAGCAGGTGGTGGCATTTTTGAAATGCTTAAGTGGTGACTAATCATACTTTAATCCAATAAAATCATGATATCACAGCTTATTTCTGGCGACCCTTCACATTACCAGTCGATCAACCTCTTCACATGAATGACCACAAAAAAGCCTGAAAGTCGACTCTGTATAGTCTAAAGAAAACTAGTCGATCACCTTCCTTCAGTCGATTGACCGCAAATCCTAAACTTACAATCTATACTAAAGCTAAACGACCGCTACCCAGCTTTTATCGATTGCTAAACACAAAATTTAAAGATCTACTTCAAAACCCGTTCGTTAACCAATCATCTACAAAACATCATCAATTTGAATCTATAAAGAAGATGATCGACTGCCCTTCAACAGACGAATGTCCGTTTTATCCAAGATCGACCACAACTTCAACAGAGAGCCCTTTATTCTTCACTCTGCACACTTTTGGTCAATCAATCCTTCAAGTGATTGACCACTCTTCTCAGCAAACATTCAATACTCACCTAAATCTTCATTCTCCCATAAACATATCATAACACTACCAATATTATACCACAAATCATTGATCCAGCACATTCATTTAACTAAGCATTACTATGATAAAATTTCAGGGTATTACAAAAGGTGATATGGGGAAAGGGATCACATGCAAGGCACACGCCTTTTTAAATGCCACAAACTCCCTCCGCTTATGACAGATGTCCCTCATTCCACAACGGACATTCCTTGTTCCAAAACGGACGTCCCTCGTACCACAACGGATGTCCCTCGACGTAAGACTACATCATTCATCTCCCAACAAATGTCTCTTTTTCACAAAACAGATGTCCCTCGACTTAATACTACATCATTCAGCTCATAATGAACTTCCATTATAGGCTAAATGATGTCCATTTCAGTTGAGGGACGCTCATCTTTTGTAATACCCCGACTTTTATATCAAAAATTAAAAAGGATAAATTGGAAAGTAATTGGGAATATTCAAATTAGTCGAATAATTATCGGGGTATTACCAAAGATGTAATTGTTAGATTATAAATTATGGGAATTTTATATTGGCTAATCAAATTAATATGGGGATAATATTGGGAAAAGAAATAATGGATTAGTTGGGATGAAAATGTAGGAGAATAATTAATTGAGATTTAATGAATATTGAAATCAAGTGAATTAATTAAATTAAAGGATATGAATTACATTAAAAGGAAAAGAAGAACTTATAAAAAATGGGAGTGAACCGGTTTGATTTGAATCAAATGGCCCGCTGGCCATTTGAAGAGAGAAAGAATGAGAGAGACAGAGGGGGATCGGGACCGAGAGAAGGGGAGAGCAAAGGCAAAGGCAATGCGAAGAGAGGGAAAGAGAGAGCTCGGACGAGCTCGGTACTGGCCTCCGCCGGTGAGCTGACGACGGCGATGACAGGTGGCGAATGACTATAAGCTAGGGCTCGGTGTGTCGCGGCTTGCAGGGACGATTCGAAGTTGCGAATCGTCGGTGAAGGTAAGTCTAGTTGATGAATTTAACTCTGTTCCTTGTTCTTCTCCCTGGCATTCGCTGGATTTCGGCCAAAGTGTGGCTGTGTGTTGCTTCGGTTGACGAAGGCAGTGATGAACTGGTGATGGCTATGGCGAACCGCAGCTGGTGTGTTTCACGCTGAACCGGATTAGATTGGGTCTCTCTCCAGCTCCTCATCTGGCAAGCTTTCCACGTGGAGTTTGGTAAGTGGCCCACTTTTCCTTGAAGTGTGTAATCCTCTCTGTTGATGCATCTTCTCTGCCTATCTAGGCATGGCAGTGATGATTGAATGTAGGGGATTATTTCTGCAGCTGCTCTTGGTGTGTTGTGGTGAGGCTCTCTGAAGAATTGAAGAGTTGTGGCTAATTGATGGACGATGAGGAAAAATAGTGAGGATGAAGAGAAGGTATAGGGAGTCTTCTTTGCCTTTAACCTCGGATGCCTTTGGTATGATGGTTCCTCTTTATTTTCTTTACAGATTGAGTTATGTTTAGAGCATGAAGATATGGTGTATTGTTACTTGAATATAGTTCTGTATGCTAGACATATGCTTTGGGAGTAGATGTTGCTTTACTAAGGTTAAGTACATGCCTTAGCTTGATTATTTCACTGTTTATTAGAGAGATATTCTGTTGGTCAGCTTCTGTCACTTGAGTTATTATTTTGTTGGTTAGCCTCTATCACTTGAGTTATTAGTTAAGCTTTGGAAATTTGTCTCTGACTATTGAGGCTTAAATTGTTGAAGTTATTCTATGAGATAACATGTGAATCTTTGTTGTTTTGGTTGTTAGTTGGTTCTTGCCTAGTGATATATTTTGTGAGGATGTTGTTAAGTGTTGGCTACTACTGTTTTGCTGAATATATTGGATGTTGGTTCCTGCCTTGGGATATATTTTTAAAGGTTTGTTATTGCGAAGTTGTTAGGTAATTGAAGGCATATTGGAACCATTATGCTTTGTTAATAGAAACAATTCTCTAGTTAATGACAACTTTGATATGTACAGTTCTCCGTTGGGTGTTATTGCTTGGTATTGTTAGGTTGAGAGAATGAGTAATATCCTGTAATTCATTGTTGAATGGGAGGCTTGGATAATTAAGAGTATATGAAGTTGACTTTGTAAATTATTCACTTGATAATTCCATGTTAATGTGGGAATTAAATGGTTCTTTACTCTGCTATGGGAAATAGGTTATTATGATGGAATATTGTTCCGTTTAGCGAAGTACTAGGACAAATGACATAGTCGCATTGAAGACTCCAGGTAAGTTGATACTTACTGTGCTTTGGTCTTCGGACCCTACATCGTAAGAATTAGGATTGTATGCTGTGTATTTACTAGATTTAGGTTCTTTTAATGATATGTTTACTAGACATTTATATCATCATATATGGTTGTATGTATTCACGAGCATATTGCATGACATAATTAATATATGTAAATAGGCATGTGGGAGTTCGGGTGATTGGTGACATTCCATACGGTAGGGTACTCCCATATAGGGAGTAGTGAGGTGAGAGTTCGCTACATGAAATCTAGGGTTCACACTTTCCCCCATTCCAAAACCCCCAAAGTCTTTAACAAAAGTGATGATACCGGCATGTGGAACACCCTCGATGGATATATCTCCTCGTCGGAGTGAAATGGTTCAGCCACATGACCCTAGAGAGTATTCCACCCTGACTTCCATAAGAGATATGGTTCTCTTCTGAACTGCATTGTATGATCATGCATATAATCTGCATTGTATTTCATTTTATCACTTACTGAGCGTTAAGCTCATTAGTTAGGTCTTGTGATGTAGGTACGTGCGAGAAGCAGGTGAACAGGTCAAAGATAGTTGATGAAGGATTTGCACGGGTGGATCTTGTGGCTGGCTGGGCTAAAGAAATTAAAAGGAATTTATTTGGAAAAGGGTTTAGAAAATACTTAATATTCTTTAAACGTTTTGTTTTAATTCCGATGTATTTTATAAAAGGATTTTATTACTTCTGCTGCAACTAATAAATGTTTTAAGTAAAGAGTTTAACGATCGGGTTTTATAAAGGAAGAAAGTTTTAAATTTCATGCGATTTTAAAGTAAATACAAATCGGGTCATTACATCTTTGGTCAAGGGATGTCTGTTTTATGTTGATGGGTCGTCTCTGAATACTAAACAACATCATTTCTCATTTAGAAGGATATCCCTCATACATTCAGTGAACTTCAACAGTTTAACTCCACCCTTCAAATACATTTATATAACCGGTAAGGATGTCCTTTGCAAGTGTAAGCAACCCTAAATCTCCCTGAACATATCGAACAACGAAGTTTTTGAGTGTAGCACATCAAATGGTGTTAAGGAGTGTTGCACCATCCATTGTTGAAGAATCCATTAACTGCAGAATGGAGGTGGATCCTATATCGGCAAATCAAGGCTGATGAGCAACGTTCATTCTATCATGAATCTAGTATAGAACTTCATTCAATCTCGGCATCTCTAGACTCAAAGCATTGTTCAATACGGGACTCAAAAGATGATGATTAGGTAGAGAGTATGCCTCTTCAATTGGAATGTTTTTCCTCAGAGCTCTGACTAGGGAAGAAGTATAGTTCGTTGAACGCAATTAGAGAAGAAGTGATTGATTATGCTTTGAATAATGGGTAAGAGATAAAGTTCGTCAAAAGCAAAAGTCATTGTTTGACTGCCGTGTGCAAGGATGGATGCAGTTGGCAGCTTCACACTTCAAAAATGAAAGATAAACTTACGTTTCAAATTAAGAGCTATAACGAGGTTCACACCTGTGCACGATAAATGGAAAGCTGACATACTTCTGCCCATGTGGGACATTCATTTTATCATTGAGACTGTCAAGAAGGATTTTAATGTCAACATTACCATGAGTCTTGCTAGAAGGCCTAGGAATGCAGCCCAGAATCTGAGCCCAGAAACTGAACGAATGGGACAATGAGGAACAATACAAGCGACTGTTGTCAACGAAGAAATGATCCGAAGATCCAATCTTGGCAGCACATTGTTGGTGATGGTAGATAGAAATGATCTTATGCCCCATCCAAGTCTAATATTTAAAAGGATGTACATGTGTTTGGCTGTGTACAAGAGAGGTTTGAGGGAGTTTGGTAGACCTGTCATATGCTTAGATAGTTGTCACCTGAAGGGGTTGTGCCCAGGCCAGTTGCTCATAGCTGTCAGCATTGACGACAATGATGCAATTTATCTAGTTGCTGTAGCAATTGTTGAATCAGAATGCAAAGACTCTTGGTTTTTGTTTTTTAGTTGCTTCTTTTTGGACATAGATAGTGATGATATAGGTAGGGGATGTGCATTTATTCCCGATCGATAGAAGGAGTTGATGCTTGCTATCGAACAATATGCACAACCAGTTGAGCATCATTTCTGCCTCAGACACTTGTATGTCAATTTTAAAAAAGAATTTCAAGGCAATTTGTACAAGAATATCATGTGGAAGGCAGCTAGGGCCACAATAACATCGCAATTTGAGAAAGAGAGGAATAAACTATTGTGGTTGACCAGACAGCACATGCATATCAATGAAACATCAACCTGCAGTTTTGGTCAAAACATGCTTTCAGTTTCGTCCCAAAATGCATCATAAGCCTCAATAATTTGAGGGAGTCCTACAATGCCTGCCTCTTACCAGCCTAAGACAAACTGATCCTCACTATGTTTAAGATGATTAGAACGGGCATCCTGACCAGGATAATGAGTCATACAATGTCTACCTCTTACCAGCCCAGGACAAACCGATCCTCACTATGTTCGAGATGATTAGAACGAGCATCATGACCAGGATTGTTAAGAAACACGACAAGATGGCCAAGTCAATGGACTTATTGTGTCCTTATATAAAAAAGAAGCTTGGAAAGCTACAACATACGGCTCAAAATTGGTATCTAACATGTGCATGAGGTAATCGATTTGAGTTCAATGACACTAACCAGTGGTATGTAGTCGATTTGGCCACACACACCTGTAACTATTACTAGTGGGAGCTGACTAGAATCCCACGCGTGCATGTCATCCCATGTATACATTTAATGAGGATTTTAGCTGAGGAATATGTTCATGTATTGTATCATCAGGAAATATACATGAGGATGTACTCCCACTTTGCTCGACCTGTTAGTGACCAACACATGTGGCCTAAAATGAACCAGGATCCAATTCTGCCATCGCCAGTTAAGAGACTCCCAGGGCAGCCCCTAAAATGAAGAGAGTGGGATGCGAACGAGCCTCGTAGCTGCACGGTCATCAGTAGGAGAAATGTCTCAATGATATGTAGCCGGTGTCAGGGTGTGGGCCATAATGTCCGCTTTTGTCAAGGTGGAGACTCAGCCACTGGCCAAGGAAGTCGCAGCTACAAAGCAAGAGGCCAAAATGGTAGATGAGGATTCTCACAAGATACATTTATGCATTTTACTACTGTTGCCAATATAGAAGTGAGTAAATTGTTATGCTTTCAAACATTGTTCTAACTATGTGCGCTTTGTATGACATAGTATTGTGTTTGTGTTTTGCAGGAGTCTGTCACCCCACACCTGCATCTTTGGTTTCTATTGATGCTATTTTATTTGTTAGTAACTTAATTGTACTTAAATGAACTGTTTGGTGATGGATGGATGTAAATAAACTTGATTGTAGATGGATGAATGTAAATGAACTTGTTTGGTGATGAATGGATGAAAATAAATTTAATTGTTGATGGATGGATGTAAATAATCTTGATTGGTGATGAATGGATGTAAATAAACTTAATTGTTGATGGATGAATGTAAACGAACTTATCTGGGGATGAATGAATGAAAATAAACATATGAATTGAAACTGTAAGTCCCTTGTCGTAAAACCAACGTCCCTCGCCCCAACTAGACATCCCTCTGCACAAAACAGATGTCCCTTGACAGAAAAGATGAATACTAAAAGAAGAATGTCCATGAATGCGAAGGGAGGTCCGTGAATGCTGAGGGACGTTCGTCAATACTAAAAGACAAATGTCTGTGCCTCCAAAGGGAGGTTCGTGAATGCTGAGGGAGAGTAAGAGTAGGCCTCCTTAACTATATAAGCGGGGTAAGAGGAGGTCTCCTCAACTGGAATATGCATTAGAGCACGGTATCACATTGAAGGAGAATATGTGTTAGAGACTATTGTTACCCCTAAATACTTACAGCAATATCTACTTGCTTTCCATGTTTTTGGCAAAGCTCGAGATGCTTGGAGACAGGTTGGAGTTGTTGTTGCAAGTCTTTAAGAGTAACAATAGTCTTTAACAGATGTTTCAACAATAAAACCTCATTTCCTTCATCCACTTTCAGATAACTCTCTTTCAATGTAATAACGTACTCTGACCTCATATTCCAGTTGAGGAGCTTATTGTTACCCCTAAAGACTTGCAGTTATAATTCATTAAACTTGGTTTGTCCCTTGTGTTCTTTTTGCATTGTCTATAGCCGACATGGATGGAGTTTCCGTGCCCTTGAATACCCACTCTCCTCCTACTTTGTTTATCCCTATCCGAGCCAATGTCAGTTGATTGTAGACGTCAAGTGTCTTTTCATGGGTTCTTCACTCCTTGGGAGGGACAGCCAACCCACTGCGGTCAATAATCTTCTGAATGAGCTAGTTATATAGGAAGTTCTTCTTTGGACTCTTTAGGATTGCCTTCATAAGATTAATAATCATGTATGCAACATTGAATCTCTTCCTATAAAATCTGAGATTTTTAAATGATTTTAAATTTCCACATGAAAATTTTTCGTGAATTTTCGGTCAAGTATTGAAGAGTTGATCCATATTGTCCCTTAGCGATCATGTGTGTGTTTTTCAGTCAATTGGTCAAATTTGGTTTTTCAAAAGGTAATTTAATTGCGGAAATGATTTCAAAAAATTATTTTGGCTAAAATATTATTTTTTGTTAGTGTTTGGAACAAGTTGGATTTTAAATCATAATTTGGATTAGATTTGTTTAATAAATAAATTATATTTTATTATATTAAATTGTTTAATTAAATAAAAATTTTTATTTTTATATTAAGAGGGTTAACAGAAGAAGAAAGAAAATTTCTTCTTCTGCTAACCCGTGGCCGAGAGGAAATGCGAGAGGGGAAGGGGGGAGATGCATGCATATCTCGCCATTTTTCCACTCGAATCATGTTCGTGTCATCGTGCTTTCCATCTCTCGAAAAGACGGTTCATGAATCGGTAAGTTTTTTGTCCTCGTTTTCCCATTTTGAAGTTAGGGTTTTGAGTGGCTTCGGATTCGGGGTTGAAAACTTGAATCCAAGGGAAAGTTCGAGTTGATATTGGTTTATTTGGAGTCTATGCAAGGTTATTTATTGTTAGGAGTCAAATATCGAGCAAAACGCGTTGAAAACGCAAGTTTGTTGGCGAAACTTATCAACCATAGTTGGGCACCGGACAATCAATAGATCGACCAATGTGGCACCGGTCGACCAATGCTCGACCATAATTGGGGATTTTGTCCCCGTTTTGTCACAGTTGAGCCGTTTGTGTGTCGGTTGGATTCTTAGACTCGACATAAGATGGAATATCTTGTCTTTTGACAAGGTTTTAGGCTCATTTTGGTTTATTATTTTCGAGCTGACTTTCCACTAAAGTTATACTCTATTGAATTTAGATGAGTCTCCTCGACTGTTGAGTCTCTGATGGTTGCGTGCATGTCATGTCAATCGCTGTGAGGATTTGATTGACTGTCTATGTGTCTCATCGACACTAAATGGTCCCAGATGATCCTTGTTGAGTCTGGTCCAAGCTGCGAGTTCCCGGTTCACCTTCGCTTTGCCTCGACAATTGTTAAGTGGTCTTAATTGGCCATTGTGATGCCTTGTCGACCGTGGCTGGGTTCAAATGACTTCAGTTATGTCTTTTCGACTGCTTAGTGGATCAGGTCAAGTGTGCTGTGTTCCGTCTTCCGTCACCATATCTTGTCGACCGATGGGACTTTCTGGGTGTCCGTAAGGGTGACGAGTCGACCTTGGTTCTATTTTGGTCAATCGCACCGTTTGTTTCTCGGAGTTGGGTTTAGTAGACTCCATTCGGCTTCATCTGCAATATCTTATTCTTAATCTGTAAATTCTCAGCTCGAGGTGTAGGGAGCTCATCATTCCTCATTTGAAACGAGAAGTCTTGTGTTGATCCTTCCGGTCGGGGTTGGTTTCAAGTTTAGGATCTTGTTGTATCCCTTGTATGATTATCGGGATGATGACATAGACCTTGTTATAGGTTCTAGAGATGTTAGTAGTACGACTTTCCTTCCGATAGCGTGTGGAGCTGGCTTGTAGGTATGTAACACCCCATTATCGTTTTTCCCGTTATTGCGATGTAATCAATTTGGAATAATTAATGTAGTTCATTTCGTGCTAATATGTATTATTTTATGACGTATAAATTGTGGATTATATTACGGGACAAAATTTAAGTTAAGAAAAATTGGAGAAAAACTGTTGAGGGTCATTTCGCATGAATGCAACGCCATGAGGACAAGATTCGGCTTCCGCACCAACATAAAACTCATGGGACGAAGGATGGGACGAGTCCACGTGTCTTGAAGCTCACCCTGTTTTTTGCAGACGATCGCGGACGATGGTAGACGAGCTTCTATTCATCCAAATTGAATCTGTACAAAATTTGAACACATTCGGACGATTGCGGACGAGGTTTTGCGTCCGAATGTCACAATAGGACGAAGTCAGAATGATTGAGGAAGAATGCGGACGAGATTGAGACACGTTCGAATTGAATCTATACCAATTTTGGGTGCTTGCGGACGAGTACGAATGCCACGTGCGGACGCAAAGTCGTGTCTGAAAGTTCCCAATTCTGTGAGATTTAAATTTTAAAATAATGAAATTGGGGATAAAACTTCGAAATTTCTGCGAACCCCAACCTGGACATACGATCTTCCCCTCAACGATTCACGTCGCACCATTTTCGCTCCTTCCTCTCCTCTGATTGGTGTTCAACAACTTCCACAGGTAGCATTTTTGCCATTTTTAAAGGCTATTGGAGTTTCATTCGGGAGGGAGAGATATCACTTTCCTTTGTTTCCTCCCATTTCTTCCGTCCAGCGAGAGAAGGAGACCCATGAAGAGCTTGTGACTAAGAGTTGTGAATTGTGTTTGTAAACAAACGTCAAAACTAGGAGTTGCTGTAGAGTGCTATCCCTATTAATTTTTCATCAACCTAGGTAAGGATTGGGTAGAGTCTTGGCCGCTAAAGCCCTAGCCACAAGTAGCGTGTGTGAGTGATATAAGTTATTAAATGTCAAGTTTTGGATTCCTTAATTGCGTAATTTCTGCTATAATTCTTGTATTGTGAATTTAATGCCTTGTTTTAATTTCCTGCAACTATATTGGTTTAAATGCTTTACTTGTTGAAATTTAATTTAGTATATAAATGTTGTACGTTAAATACTGTAGTGAAGAATGATGCACAAATGAACATGAATGAATTATGAAGTTTTCCTCCGAAGGATTTGATCCTATACATTCACTGTGTTACTTGTTCTATTTCTAACTTCACTGTAGTTTCTCTCTAGCTATTTATAATCTCTATGAACTTCATCATTTTAATTCCTCTTACTGCAATAATTTCGATAATGTTGTACGTAATGGTTGATAAACTGCTATAGTATAGAATTATGATTTGAGCGGATGAACTGAAAACTGTCTACATGGAATGATATATGTGAAGAAATTGTCAACATATTTCAGAATATAAACTCTGTTTTGCTTCTCATATTATTTATTTTATAGTAGACTTAAATTATGAATGCTGTTAATGTTTTCTTCAAGTTAGGAATTATAAACATCATTGTTTATTTACATAGATTTATTTAGTATGTTTCTCGTCATATCAAATCACTGAATATATCCTCCATTTTTATTCATTAAATGGTTTTCCATAAACGGTTTTAGCATGTTTATGTAGGATAATTCCTGAATATATATTTTCCAGCATGTTTACTTAAAAGACTCGCTGTACACTTCACTGTAAAAGTATGTTAAATCGAGATGTTATAATCTGAAAAATTAAGTATGTTGTAATTATTCTATATTTCTGCTAATTGTGTATTAAGTGTTGTTAATTTGGTTTCCAAGAATGTTTAACAAACATGCTTTAACTATTGATTCGTTTACATCAATTACTACATATTCAATTTCATTGGACTATTAAACACGATTCTATTTCCTATTGGCTGTCCATATCGTATATTTTCCAATGCATGATTAAATGATTCGCTGTAAAATCATATTGATCTCTATTTACAGCACGTTTACTAATTTATTATTCTTTAATTATCAAGCATGTCCGTTTAGGTAGAAAAATTCTAAATATGTCTTCAAGTCATTGTTAAACACATGTTCTGCTAAATTGTTAACTTTCACATCTAATCAATGTTTGAAATATGTTCATTTGAATTGAATAACTCTTATCATTAAACGTAAGAAATCATTTTATTGTTCTTTTTCCATGAATGTTGATTTTATGAATCAGCTTGTTCCCCGTTGTAATTATTCGAAATGTTATCTTCCTTGTGCGTTCTAATTATAGTCGTTCTTATTATGTGCTATTCGCTGTGGTTTATTTTTTGTCATTTAACCTTATTCACTATTAAATTATCTCTGTTTTATTACATCGTATTAATATGTACATGCATCATGATAATAGAAACAAGTAGAGAGTGCCATTTCGGTATGGTACTTACATGCATGAGTGAGGAAAATGAAATGAACGAACGAAATGAATGAATAATGTAATGGGAAGTTGAAGGGTGGGTGGGTAGTTCAGATCGAGTCCACAAAGGGCTAGATCTGGCTCAAAATACGAGTTATGAATAAATGAATGAACGTAATGAAAACTTGGTTTAGGGCGGACCCATTCCAAGTAAACTAAAGAGAGGCATGACATATGCATATTCCCTTTCCTTATTAAGCCTTCAGGCTTACGTATTACTTGTGGTGTAGGTAATGAAATGATAAAGTCAGGAGTGGAAGAGGATGCATTTCCCGTGGAGCCTGCGGTGAATCCAGATGAATCACGACCTGAGTAGGATGGCATAAGAAGAAGACAAATGTTTTGTTTAAATTGTAAGGATTTAATAATGGGCGAGATTTACCTAAACCTGATTTCGATGTTATTTCGTATGATTTTATTCTAAACCCTAAACTTATTTAAAGTTCTTAAAAACGTTTTCCGCATACTCTGATGTCATTAATACCCTTCAAATTTTATGATTTATTTCAATATATGAAAATTTCACTAGTTAAGTAGATAAAGGAAAAAGAAAAATTTTCTCGTAATTTATTTTAAGAAGATATTTAACAAAAAATGGAATTTAACACGAGACGTCAAAGCTGGTATCAGAGCCAGGTTACTCTCATGTGATTCACCGCGGATAACTCAGACTCGTCGGAAAACGCTCCTCTGGATATAAGTTTCCATTTTTATAAACTGTCTGTCTAGATTAAATTGTTTCGCTATGATATAAAAATGCATGAGATAATTGAAGTTTTATATGTTTTCCTTTCAGATGATGTTATAGCATGAAAACTATAATAACTAAAATATCTCCATTAAATTAATTATAAACTATAGAATACTAGAAATGGCTAGAAGAGGAAGGGCCTCGAGCACCCGGTCAAGAAGGGAATCTCGGTCAGGATGAAGCTCTTGATCGTATAGCTGCAGTAGTAGAATAACAATCTCGACAGATGGGATGACAGTCCCAATTCATGGAACAACACTTTCGATTTATGGAGAGGTTCAATGGACAAGGACATGGAAACAGAGTTGGTAATGAGAATCAGTGGCCAATGCCGATTCAACAAGCCAATAGAGAAACCGGATCAGAGAGATAAGCCTCCCCATTTCAACGGGGAAATTTCTGACATTTTGGGAGCCGAGGAGTGGATACGCTCCTTAGAAGACAAATTCGCTTATGCAAAGATTGGAGAGGCTGAAAAGGTAAGATGTGCTACCTATTTACTGACACATGAGGCATATTTTTGGTAGGATACGGTTAGCTTTTCCGTAGATGTTACAACTCTCACATGGAGAGAATTCAAGGAGTTATTCAATGAGAAGTACTTTAACCACACCGTCCAGACACAGAAGTTAATGGAATTCATGCGCCGTATTGGAGTATGCCCAATGATTTGAAGCATTGACTCGTTATGCTCCTCAATTTGTGTCAATAGAAGAGCATAAAGTCCACCACTTTGTGCAAGGACTGAAGATCGAAGTGCAAGAACGAGTCGTCGAAGCCGGAACTGAGGATGTCACCTATTTGAAGATTGTAGCAAGAGCTCGAGCAGTGGAAGGAGTAAAACTTATGGCAGTTAAGCAAAAGGAAGCAAATTAGAGGATGTGGAAGGAAAATACTAGTCAGCAACCATGAGGTGGCCCGTCATTGGGCCAGGGTGTTAAACGACCATCTGAGTTTGTGGCACAACAAAGACCTGATAAGAAGCCCATGACTCAGACAACTGCGGTTCCTCCACCTACTGCCTATCCAAAATGCAAGAAGATGCATCATGGTGAATGCTTGGTTGGTTCTCAGAGGTGTTTTGCTTGTGGAAAACTGGGTCATGTAGTTAGAACTTGCCCAAACCGACCTGGTGAACAAGGAGGAGTGGCCCCTCGGGTATTCGCAATGCATGGCCCCAAACCGGAAGATGAACAACAAACCGTTGTAGCAGGTACGCTTAAATTTCATGCTTTAATTATTTAAATATTATTGATTTCCCTTAGTAGAATTAAGAGGTCTTACCTTAGCATAAAAAAATCATTTAATTCGAACAGGAACAATTTATGTTAATAAGTGTGCTGCTTATGTCTTATTCGATTCGGGTACCAGACACTCTTTTATTTCCACAAATTTTGGTAAAAGGGCGAACTGCCTCTCCAGAAGTATAAATTGCACACGTCATGTGTTTTTGCCCTCGGGTGACAATTTAATTGCCGATGGAATGTTTAGAGCCTATGAATTGGAAATAAGTGGCCATTTATTTCTGGCTGACTTAATTATAATAGACATGAAGGGTACGACATCATTATTGGTATGGACTATCTATCTTCAAACCATGCAATCATTCATTGTAAGAAGAGGGAAGCCTGTTTTTGCCCTCCAGGTGATGGGATGCATACTTTCCAGGGAGTCAAAGAAACGAGGAAGTTGGTCGTCATCTCTCTGCTTAAGGCAAACAGGATGCTGAGAAATGGGTGTGACGGATTTCTTGTAAACGTGTTGGATGCCACTACAATTTTTGAAACAAAGATGGAGGACGTTGCAATAGTTCGAGATTTTCCAAATGTATTTATTGACGATCTTCCCGGCCTACCCCGAGATCGTGATATTGAATTCGAGATCAACCTGCAACCTAATACTGAACCCATCTCTAGACACCTATATCGTATGGCGCCAACTGAATTGCGAGACTTAAAGATTCAAATTGAGGAATTGATTGTAAAATGATTTATTGGCCCAAGTTTTTCTCCATAGGGCGCGCCAATATTACTTGTCAAAAAGAAAGACGGGGCAATGAGAATGTGTATTTATTACAGAGAACTAAACAAGGGGACAATTAAGAATAAATATCCCTTGCCAAGGATTGACGACCTGTTCGACCAATTATGTGGTGCCAAGGTATTTTAAAAAATTGAGCTCCGCTCAGGCTATTACCAGTTGAAAGTCAAACCTAAGGATGTACCCAAGACTGCATTTCGTACCAGATACAGACACTATGAGTTCTTGGTAATGTCCTTTGGGTTAACCAATGCCCCCGCAGCCTTCATGGATCTGATGAATCGCGTCTTCAAGGATTATTTGGATAAATTCATTATTGTCTTCAAAGATGATATATTCGTCTATTCCCGATCTGAGGCAGAGCATTGTGAGCATTTACGGACAACCCTGTCAATTCTGAACCAGCATCAACAGTACGAAAAATTTTGGAAGTGTGAATTCTGGCTGAATAAAGTTGGTTTTCTCAGTCACGTAATCTCCAAGGATGGTATCTCTGTTGACATGAAAAAAGTACATGCAATAGTGAACTGGACACAACCAAAGAATGTTGGGGAAGTAAGGAGTTTTATGGGCTTGGCCGGATATTACAGACGTTTTATTGAGAGATTCTCTAAGATCGCTCTACCACTTACTAGTCTAACAAAGAAAAACACCTGATTTTGGTAGTCTAGCGATTGCGAGAATAGTTTCCAAGAGCTGAAGCATAGATTAACTACTGCCCCTATTTTGACATTACCAACGGAAGAAGGAAACTTTAGTATTTACTGTGATGCATCAAAGAGAGGTCTCGGTGGAGTTTTGATGCAGCATAGAAGAGTTATTGCTTATGCTTCCCCACAGCTTAAGATTCATGAACAGAATTATCCTACTCACGACCTTGAGCTTGCAGCGGTAGTCTTCACTCTCAAAGTATGGAGACATTATTTGTATAGGCAGCGATGTGAAATCTTCTCCGACCACAAGAGCCTTAAATATATTTGCACTCAGAAGGAACTGAATATGAGGCAACGGCGATGACTCGAATTTGTTAAAGATTATGACTTAGAAATTAAGTATCATCCTGGAAAAGCTAATGTGGTTACTGATGCACTTAGCCGTAAAGTTGCCATCATGAGCCTGTTATGCGAAAAGATGCTTTTGGAGCTTAAACAGGAAGTACAGGAGTTTGAACTACAAATGGTACCATCGCAGCTGGATGTGATCTTATCCAAATTAACTTTGTCACCATCCATTCTTGACCAGATTAAAGAAGCTCAGTAAAGTGATAGTAATTGTGAGAAGTTCATATTGAACCCTGACCTACTAGAATTTTGAGACTATTCTATGTCCGTGGAAAGTATTATGAAGTTTAAAAACCGATGGTTTGTACCGAGCTTTGCTTTTCTACAGACCAAAATCCTTCGAGAAGCTCACTCATCTAGTTTCTCAATTCACCTGGTAGTACCAAAATGTATCGTGATCTCAAAGTACTTTATTACTGGTCAAAAATGAAACCGAATACCAAAGACCAGATGGTTTGCTCCAGCCGTTAGCAATTCCTGAATAGAAGTGGGAATACATTACTATGGATTTCGTTACCAACTTGCCCAGAACAGCTAGAGGCCACGACGCAATATGGGTAATTATGGATCGATTGACGAAGACCTATCATTTCTTGCCTATAACCATGACATACAAAATGAACCAGCTCGCTGATTTGTATCTTAAGGAAATCGTTCAGCTACATGGTACTCCTATTTCTATAGTGTCTAATAGAGATCCGCGATTTACTTCGGTTTTTTGGAAAAGTCTCAACAAAGCTATGAATACCCAGCTACAATTTAGTACCACTTTCTACCCTCAGACTGACGGCCAAAGTGAAAGGACTATTCAAATCCTTGAAGATATGCTCCATGCGTGTATTCTTGAATTCCAAATTGGTTGGGAGAAAACACTACCTCTCGTTGAATTTGCTTATAATAACTGTTTTCAGACCACTATTGGTATGGCACTGTATGAAGCACTGTATGAAAGAAAGTGTAGATCTCCCTTGCACTGCGATGAAGCGGGTGAGGCTACATTCATTGGTCCTAATATTGTACAGAAAACTATGGAGTCAGTTGCCTTGATCAAGTAGAGGATGTTAACAGCACAAAGTCGACAAAAGAGCTACGCAGATAATCGACGTAGAGCCCTAGAATTTAATGAAGGAGATAGTGTGTTCTTAAAGGTATCCCCCCTTCAAAGGAGTTGTTCACTTTGGGAAAAGAGGAAAGCTTAATGCAAGATTTATGGGCCCTTACAATATATCCAGGAGAATAGGACCGGTTGCCTATCAGTTGCACTCACAAGACTCTTTAGCAAGCCTACATAATGTCTTTCACGTGTCAATGCTCAAGAAGTGTTTGGAAAATGCCACTGTTTTGGACCAACCTGATGATGTCGACGTTCAACCTGATGATGTCGACGTTCAACCCAACCTAAATTATAGAGAAAGACCTATTCAAATCCTTGACTCTTGAGTAAAGGAGTTACGATGCAAGAAAATTCCGCTAGTTAAAGTTTTATGGCAGAATCATACCAGCGATGAGGCCACTTGGGAGAAAGAAGATGAAATGAGAGCCAAGTATCCGGAACTTTTCGATTAACTAAATTTTGGGGACCAAAATTTTGTAAGGGGGAGAGTATATAACACCTCGTTGTCGTTTTTCCCATTATTGCGATGTAATCAATTTGGAATAATTAACGTAGTTCATTTCGTCCCAATACGTGTTATTTTATGACGTATAGATTATGGATTATATTACGGGAAAAAATTTAAGTTAAGAAAAATTGGAGAAAAACTGTCCAGGATCATTTTGGACGAATGCAGATGCCATGAGGATGAGATTCGGCGTTCGCACCAACATAAAACTCATAGGACGCGAGTCCTCGCGTCCTGAAGCTCACCCTGTCTTTTGCGGACGATCGCAAGTGAGAATGATTGAGGACGAATGCGAACGAGATTGGGACACTTCCAAATTGAATCTGTACCAATTTTGGGTGCTTGCAGACGAGTGCGGACGCAAAGTTGCGTCCAAAAGTTCCCAGTTCTGGGAGATTTAAATTTTAACATATCGAAATTGGGGATAAAACTTTTGGGATTTCTGCCACGAACCCCAACCTGGAGATACGATCTTCCCCTCAACGATTCATGTCGCCCTATTTTCGCTCCATCCTTTCCTCTGATTGGTGTTCATCGACTTCCACAAGTAGCATTTTTGCCATTTTTAAAGGCTGTTGGAGTTTTATTCGGGAGGGAGAGATATCACTTTCCTTTGTTTCCTCCCATTTCTTCCTTTTAGCGAGAGAGAGAGAGAGGGAGACCCGTGAAGAGCTTGTGACTAGGAGTTGTAAATTGTGTTTATAAACAAAGGTCGAAACTAAGAGTTATTATGGAGTGTTGTCCCTATTAATTTTTTTGTCAAACTAGGTAATGATTGGGTAGAATCTTGGCCGCCAAAGCCCTACCTACAAGTAGCGTGTGTGAATGATAGGAGTTATTAAATGTCAAATTTTGGATTCCTTAGTTGCGTAATTTCTGCTATAATTCTTATATTGTGAATTTAATGACTTATTTTAATTTCTTGCAACTATATTGGTTAAAATGTTTTACTTGTTGGAGATTAATTTGGTATATAAATGTTGAACGTTAAATACTGTAGTGAAGAATGATGCACGAATGAACATGAATGAATTACGAAGTTTTCCTCCGAAGGATTTGATCCTATACATTCACTATGTTGCTTGCTGTATTCTACTTCTAACTTCACTGTAGTTTTTCTCTAGCTATTTATAATCTTTGAGAACTTCATCATTTTAATTCCTGTTACTGCAATAATTTTGATATTGTACGTAATGGTTGATGAACTGCTATAGTATAGAATTATGATTTGAACGGAGAACTGAAAAACTGTCTAAATGGAATGATATACGTGAATAAATTGTTAACAGATTTCAGAATATAAACTCTGTTTTGCTTCTTATATTATTTATTGGATAGTAGACTTAAATTATGAATGTTGTTAATTTTTGGTTCTGGTTAGGAATTATAAACATCCTTGTTTATTTGCATAGATTTATTTAGCATGTTTCTCGTCATATCAAATCACTGAATATATCCACCATTTTTATTCATTAAATGGTTTCCTATAAACGGTTTACTTAGCATGTTTACTTAAAAGACTCGTTGTACATTTCACTGTAAAAGTATATTAAATCGAGATGTCATAATCTGAAAAATTAAGTATGTTGTAATTATCCTATATTCCTGCTAATTGTCTATTAAGTGTGTTGTTCATCTCGTTTCCAAGAATGTTTAACAAACATGCTTTAACTATTGATTCATTTACATCAATTAGTACATATTCAATGTCATCGAACTATTAAACACCATTCTATTTCCTATTGATTGTCCATATCGTATACTTTCCAATGCATGATTAAATGATTCGCTGTAAAATCATATTGATCTCTACTTACAGCACGTTTAATAATTTATTGTTCTTTAATTATCAAGCATGTCCGTTAAGGTAGAAAAATTCTGAATATGTCTTCAAGTCATTGTTAAACACATGTTCTGCTAAATTGTTAACTTTCAAATCTAATCAATGTTGGAAATATGTTAATTTGAATTGAATAACTCTTATCATTAAACGTTAGAAATCATTCTATCATTCTTTTTCCATGAATGTTGATTTCATGAATTAGCTTGTTCCTCATTGTAATTATTCGTAATCTTGTCTTCCTTATGCGTTCTATTAAAGTCGTTCTTATTATGTGATGTTCGCTGTGGTTTATTTTCTGTCATTTAACCTTATTTGTTGTTAAATTATCTCTGTTTTATTACATCGTATTAATATGTACATGCATCATGATAATAGAAACAAGTAGGGAGTGCCATTTCGGTATGGTACTCACATGCATGAGTGAGGAAAATGAAATGAATGAACGAAATGAACGAATGATGTAATAGGAAGTTGTTGGGCGGGTGGGTAGTTCGGATCTAGTCCACAAAGGGCTAGAAGCTGATCAAACTATACCATCTATTATCTGTTCCTTTAACTTCCGACTCGAAATATGAGTTATGAATAAATGAATGAACGTAATGAAAGATTGGTTTGGGGTGGACTCATTCCAAGTAAACTAAAGAGAGGCATGACATATGCATATTCCCTTTCCTTACTAAGCCTTTTAGGATCATGTATTACTTATGGTATAAGTAATGAAATGATAACGTCTGGAGTGGAAGATGATGCATTTCCTATGGAGCCTGCGGTGTATCTAGATGAATCACAACCTGAGTAGGATGACATAAGAAGAAGACAAATGTTTTGTTTAAATTGTAAGGATTTAATAATGGGCAAGATTTGCCTAAACCTGATTTTGATGTTATTTCATATGATTTTATTATAAACCCTAAACTTATTTGATGTTCTTAAAAACGTTTTCTGCATACTCTGATTTCATTGATACCTTTTAATTTGTATGATTTATTTCAATATATGAAAATTTCACTAGTTAAGTAGATAAGGGGAAAAGAAAAATTTTCTCATAATTTATTTAAAGAAGATATTTAAGAAAGAAAGGAATTTGATGCGGGGCGTCACACGGTAAGAGTGTCGTGGTCGCCTATGAGATAGCGATTTCCATACTTTCTGCACTGCATTGCATCATGTTTTCAAACTGCTATTTTGTGGGATACCACACTTGAAAACTTGATGCGGACTATTTCAACAGCACGTCTGTTTTTATGTATATGTATATTTTTTCAAGTTTACTTTACTGTATATGGTATATTGTTTGATATTCTGCGCACATTTGATGGTTTGATATTTGTGCATATATGTTGGGAGGATGAATCCTCTTGATACTTTAGACACTCTAGCGCTAAAGAATCATGAGGCTATCCCGTGAAACCTTCTGCTACATGAAGGTTTATTGTTTGTACGTGCGAAATGGGGATGGGGCATTTGTGACATGTCATCAGGTTTCGAGCCCCAAAAGTTGAAATGGAGATGGGAAGTTGATGATGTTTTCTTGGGTTTTGAGCCCCAGAACCTGATCAGGGTGTTTAGTCACACAGATTGGAGGGTTGTTTTGTCATTGAGTTTTGCCTATCCTAGTACCGTTCCATTTGACGGATGACATGACGGCTTATAGCTCTACTCGTCGGCAACCCTCGTCATTTTGGAACCAAGAGGTAGCTAGTGGAGAAGCAATTAGTTGCTGAAAACCTCATCCATTTATTTGAGTGTACAGGTTGTGTCATCGTATAGCTTGCTTGCCCGCAACCCCGGCGATGCACTGTTCTTTTCCTCTAGGCTCATGAGGTGCTGCCTAGAAATGGTCGCTGCCTTTCTGTGATGAGCATCGGATGAGTCCCTGAGTGACTATCCCTTTTCACTGATGATGTTTTCTTAGGGAAAACGATGTTAGCATATTTTACAACATAGCTGTCTATGTATATAGTGGGTTTTGATGAGGCCGCATCGAAGGTCATAGGCCGGTTTGATAAAATGATAAAGAGATTTTTGAATGTTTTAAAATCTATGTACGATAAATGAGAAGCATGAAATGGTTTTTCAAAGAGATGAGAAAAATAGTTTTTAGCATGCATCGCATTTAGTATCAATTTCTCTACTAAGTTTGTCACTCACCCCTTAGACTCTATTTTTCTCAGATTAAGGTGTAAGTTCAGTGCATGGGATCTGCACGTGTTATCGTGGGGTGTTGCCAGTACACCTCTGGTGGGTGATCAATCTTCCCGTGGATGAGTGGATGTTCGTCGATTCAATCCCTTCGTTCTTGGTATGTTGGCATTGTAGTTTTTGTGTTGTTTGATTTAATTTTTGCACAGTACGTTTCTTTATTTATACTATCATGTCTCTAGCTTATCACTTTGTGGACCCCAACCTATGTTATTTGGGTCTGGGTACTTTGATACGTGAAAATACTCCTCCATCGGCTCCTCCGTGGAGGATCCAATCAGTTCTAACCTCATAGATATAATTGCAGAACGGCGTATGATGTTAGTGTCGTGCCTTTCCTTGGACGACGTTGTGCTGAACACTAGTGCAGGTTGTTGTTCCTATGCAGAAAGGTGGGGACCAGTCGAATCACACCGTGATCAAGCTTCGGCCTTGGAGGGAGTTGCTTTTCGCTTCGTCGTGACTTGTCTAGCCTTCGACACCATTTTTTGCTTCTAGAAATGTGAGAAGAGATTTTGGAAAGTAGAATTGGTCAGAGGAATTTGAAATGTCTCTTGACAATAGCTAGATCTCCGCGAACGTCCTTCTCGATTATATAGGAGGAGTTGAACTATTGTAGTTCACTGAATGTATGAGGGACGTCCTTCGAGATGAGAAAAAATGTCGTCTAGCATTCAGAGATGACCCATCAACATAAAATGGACATCCCTCGACCAAAGACGGACATCCCTCAACTGAAATGGGCATCCATCAACTGAAACAGACATCCTTCACCCCATAACGGATGTCTGTTATGGACTGGATGATGTAGTATTAAGTTGAGGGATGTCCATTGTGGGAAGAGGGACATACATTGTGGGTTGAACGACGTAGTCTTACATTGAAGGATGTTCATTGTGGTACGAGGGATGTCCATTGTGGTACGAGAGAGGTCCATTTTGGAACGAGGGATGTTCGTTGTGGAATGAGGGACGCTCGTCATAAGTGGAGAGATTCTACGACATTTAAAAAGATGTGTGCTTTGAACATGACCCCCTTTAACATAAAGCCTTTGGAGTTCATCATGGCCGTCCAATCTCATTGAGGGATGTCCGCTCCTCAATCCAACGGCCAAGAACCATCATCCATGGGGGCTTTTATAGGATGGACTAAATCCATCATGGCCATCCATTCCGATCAAGGGACGTCCATCCCTACATCTAATGGCCATGAAGCATAGTCCACGAGTACCTTTGGAAAATGGCAAACTCCATCATGGCCATCCATACTGATCAAGGGATGTTTATCCATCCCTCGATCCAACAGGCAGGACAGGCGTCCCCCAATTCTTAGGCATCCCTCGTTGTTGCGGGCCGTCCGTTGGTTCTGCCTTGGATGTCTCCGTTCGACAGTCCTTGATGTTAACGAAACTGTGGCGTTAATGTCAACTTCTTTTGATGGAAAGCGTGACTGCAAGATTAGCTTCGATCTTTTCGCATAGTTCAAGATTTTAGTTGTCCGCGAATTTTCTTCAAGGTTTGGAGTGTTGATGACCCCAAACTATATGATTTGTTTTGTTAAGTTTCCTTTCTTATTCTAGTTTGCTTGGATCAACTTGTTAGACTTCTTAGAGCTTAACTCTTTAAGTCGGGTAAACTATGTATAGGTATTATCTCTAAAATAGCAACTAAACATCTTTTTTAGCCTCTCTAAGAACTAACTACTAGTTTGTCCCTCATATACTTTTCTACTTTTACATTTTTACATAAAAATCTAAAATAAAAGCAAAAAAATAAGAAGTGAGGAGAAAATGATTGCTCTCTTGGTAGGGACATAAATTCATAAGTGACAAAGAAATTTTAAAATCATAAAAAAAATAATTATTGACTAATTAAATTTTATCTTTAATTTGAGGTCCCTTATTATCAACCACCACCCACCACATTATTGAGATTTGGCACAGTCATCTCTCAAAATTTTAAGAAAATAATAAAAAAAGTTAATCTAAGCGTTGCTAATTTATCTTTCGTAGCGACAAAATCAGGTTATGGCCTCACAATCTTGTTCCGTTTCTACAATTTTTCAAGAAAATAAAATGGTAATATCAGATTATTGGAGAAACAGAAAATATTCTCAAATTAGTGAGATTAATATGACGTCCTTTGACTTCTTCTTTCTGTTTGCTTTGACATTTATGATGAGCTTGATATTAGCAAGGATAAGTCATTTGACCTTCTCACCGTTTCTCAGTCAAACCGAAAGACTTGACTTGAAAGAAGGGAACCATTGAGACCGTTGTCTGTGAAAGAAGCTTCCCTCCTCTTCCTCCCATGGAGCATAATTGCACTGGCTTTTCCCAGCTCCATAGAAGAAGGAACAAGAAAAATATGAGCTCTCTTGAAGATCAAACTAATTGCGATGCTCACATCCCACTTCCTGGTTTTCGATTCCATCCGACGGACGAAGAACTCGTCAGCTTTTATCTCCGGCGAAAGGTGGAGAAGAGACCCGTTAGACTTGAACTCATCAAACAGATTGATATTTATATGCATGACCCCTGGGAACTTCCGAGTATGTTTTCTATTTTTATTTGTTTGATTCGTTTTGCTGTTGTTATCTTAATTTGAGTAAAATAAGTTAATTAATCTGTAGATCTTTAGGATTTCCATGTTTTATCGTGCCATGCTTTGAATACATAGTTGTAGTGCTTCGATATTAGCAACGTTGAGCAAACTGGTGTATGTCGAATCTATGATTTAGAAGCAACTAAGGTTTAATTCCTGAGTTTGACGAAAATATGGGTAGTTTATTGTTTGATAATCTCCGATATAACATAATATTTAGGGTTTTCAGGTAAATATTTCTAATTGTCTTCTTATAAAAATTGGGTTATTATCTGGGTTTTTGTAGCTTAACAAAGTCCCCTTCTCTCTCTCTCTCAAATATAATTTCTCTAGTAACATGCAGGCGTGAGTGGCAATACAGGAGATGAGAAGGAGCAGTATTTCTACTGCAAAAGAGGGAGAAAATACAAGAACAGCATAAGACCAAATAGGGTTACTGGTTCTGGGTTCTGGAAAGCCACTGGCATAGACAAGCCAGTGCACTCTCATGGAGGAGAAGGGCATGACTGCATTGGCCTAAAGAAAATTCTGGTTTATTATCGAGGAAGTGCAGGAAAAGGCACCAAAACCGATTGGATGATGCATGAATTTCGTCTGCCTACCAACAATTCTAACGACTCCAATTCTGAAAACAACCCTCAAGAAGCAGTAAGCTTATCTAACTCTGATTTCAACATCTTTCGTATATTCCATTTGCAATACTTGACTGATAAAAATTATGTATATTCCATTTGCTATATATGTATCCCGCATAATTCAGAAGAACATGTGAGTGATTCATATACAGTATCTCTTTCTTTTATCAATGGTTCCACCAATTTTTATGTTTCCACAGAATTTGAATTCCATTTCTTGACCTAATCCCTGATCAATGAACCTACAAAACCATTCCAATTTTATTTGATTAAACCCAGCTATTACAGGCATTCCATCATTTCCATCCCCAACAAGCATTTTGATTTATGTCCTATAAAAAAAATCCCATTATGTTGTTTGCTTATTCTTCATTGAATAGATCCACCCTTTATTTTCGATTGTTCATTCTGTTCACGGCGTTATTGCAGGAAATTTGGACGCTTTGTCGCATCTTCAAGAGAAATGCGTCCCAGAGAAAACACTCGAAAAATTCGAGAGAAATTCACAGCAGACACCCTTTGATCGACGAGGGCTCTAAGGCTGATAATGGAGAATGCCACATCAACTTTTCCTTACAAGGGATGACTCAAAATGGGGGCAAAGCTGCTTTCAACAATGTCAACGAGCTGATAGACCAATCAGATTCTGGGCAGCTTACGTATATTGCTCAATCTCCATCACTGGTGTCTCATCCAAGCTTCTCCTCGAGCATGGAGACGCGTGATTACCATTGGGATGAGCTTCGACCTGTCGTGGAGTCTGCTCTCGATCCATCTCTTTTGTGATTACATATGAATTTTCTAGAGACCGATGCTTATAGGTGGAATTTGCACTATTATTATGTTTAATCATTTAACTAGAAATTTTATATGTTCCCCTTCCCCGGGCATATACACATGATGTTTACTGTCAAATTATTCCTAAACCTTAAGTTTAAATTTTTGGGATTGCTTGAAATTTATTATTAAAATAAAATTCTCAAGTTTAAATTCCGGCAAAGTCAAACAAAAAAAAATTAACTCTACTAAAAAAATATCTTCATGTGAGGACTAATAATAAATAAAAAAAAAGAAGGTTAAAAAATATATAAATGATTAAATTGTTCTTTAAATTCTTAAACTTGAGTTTTTGAAATTGTTGATAATTCATAAATATTACTTTTAAATTGTTTTGTAGTTTGTTGATCATGGTGTGTCAAGCTCCAAAGGAGACTCGAGAAAGAACGTACAACGACTCGGCTCCAAACGAATTGAGTCACTCGAATTCTTTTTTCTTTTTTCTTAATAACATTTAAGAGCAGCGAAATACTTAAATTAAATAAAATAATCAAGACCCAAACTAAAAGGGCAAAACTAATAATCCATTAGTGGCATAAAAGATAGAGCAATAGTAAAAGTCTAAAGACAAAACAAACTATTCCAATATTACAAAGGAATAAAATAACTAAGTAAATAGTTAACTTTCGAACAAAATCTGTCTAAAATAAAATTAACTAAAAGGGAAATTAAATCGAAAAGCTCACTCCTGCTTCGGCAAATAAGAATCTTCCAAACTAATCTATGAAGAAAAAATGTTATTATGGTGAGTTGACTAAACTCAATAGGGATAAATCTTATATTCAACAATATAATATAGAAGATGCATATGAGCATGCTGAATTAAAACAAGTTATACAATGGGAGCCAGTCACATACCTCGAGCATACCATGCCATTAACATTAACAATAAAGGAAATACTCGATGAACACAACAATCACAAACGATTCTGATTAGGTTTAGGGTTTTTTTGCTTAGGGACAGACACATACGACTATTTCATTACTCTAGTTAACAACAACAAACAACACATCCTCCAACGGTCGAATATGCCTAAAAGAAAACATGATCCATACATTGGTCAATCAAACTTAATTCACACAATCAAGGTGATCAATGAAATTAAATATGCATGCTCAATTTAAACGTGTTCAATGAAAATATAAATAGATAATATGAAAGACCGACAAGTTATAAAAATAGTCACGTCACTTTTATATGAGAAAACATCTTAAATTATTTTTTATAAAATAGTGCAATGCTGCATATAAAATAAATTTTTACCTCAAACGGCCAACTAAGACCCAGGCAATGCTTAATTAAATAGAAAATCGGTCAGTTCAAATTCCATGTTAATCAGTTGGACCTATCAAAATATATGGATACCAATTAATACTTCTCTTAAAAATGCTTTTAAAAAAGCGTTGGAACCCATAACTAGAATATGAACCAACTTGAGGAACTTCAGAACAATCCCCAAAAAATCAGAAATTTTAAACAGTTTTCGATGTTCGCAAATTTCAAGTCTGGACGTTTGCTCTCATTTTACTTCTTCATCGCATTGTTCACCACGAAAGCCTTTGCTTCTGCGGAGACACATTTCTGCAAAACTCCTCATTTCCATGGAAATGTGCTACTCACATGCTCCCGTGGATGCAAGCAGAGGCTTCCAAGTGCGGACACATGTCCCTGTATATAACTGTTGATGCTTCCGCAAAATCCTTTCTACCGTGGACACATTTCCTCCATAGGAATACATTCACTCACTCCCACGGAGATCCCACTTCCACGGCACATGTCTTTTTCATACCTATAGATAGGTTCAAATCCGCATTGTTCTGAAAACTTGAGCTTCCACTGTAGAAGCCTACACTTTTGCGGATAATTTCCTGCAAGTTTGAACGAACCAAACAATCGAAAACTCTGATCTTTCTTCAATTTCTCATTCCCTTAGCAAAACTTCAACCAACCAAAATACGTCAGAGTATAACTCAATTTGTTTTCATGCAAAAATTACAACTCTAACAACACAGAATGACTTGCACATAAATTTCATTCTCTAAACCACAAATTTTCATATCCAAACAAGAAACCAAAATTCTCCAACAACTAGTACAATAGATGGTTAAATATTCTACAGATAAATCGGTCTTACCTTCTGAGAATACTCAAGATTAAAGCTTTAGAATTCATAGTTCTTCAACAACTCAATTCAATAACTAAAATATCAACCGAATATGTCAACTTCGAAATTCAATTCACAGCGAACTCTTTCTCTTTCTCTCACTTCCACTATGTTCTTCTCTAGAAAAGAACTTCAAAACTAGGAAGAAGAATAAAAATTTCAGAATGTATCCTTTAATGGCGACTAAAGGAACAACTTTTCCTTAGAAACAGTCATGAAGGAAAATATTAAATAATATATTAAATTGCCACTTTTCATTTCTTAAAGAAAATTACATAATTACCATTGAAATGTTAGTTTACATATTTTGATGCAACATTTCCCTAATATTTTCAAAGAGATGGAGTTTATATACACAAATAGTTCAATGAGATGAAGTTTAGAAGTATTCGAGTCATTCAAAAGATAAAATCTTGCAAAAAAAAAAAAAAAGCTTCATAATCAATTACTTGTAAAAGAAATTTCTTTTTTGAGCGAGAGAAATTTCGGAAATTTTGTCACGCTTGAATAAATAGTAGTTGGGGTAGCTAAAAAGCATATCATATATAAGAATATTTACTGTACTTGACTAATAAAATAAGGCAAAATAACATTAACATAAAAAAAACAAACATGATATGAAAAGGCAAAGCTATAAACGAAGTCAATGTTTGCCACATCCACAATTTTTTAAAGCGATTTTGACAGTCGTAGATTTTGAAAACCAAATGTCAGAGCCTGTAGAATTTTTCAGTTCCTGACGTCTGAGTTTTGAAGACTTATATGGTGTCTATAAAGGATATATATGAAGAAATAGTCAAAATATATGCATTCTGTCGTTGAATTTGGTCTGGTTACAAACAGATGGAAAGTTAGAGAGAGGGAGTGCCCTTGAATTCAAATCAATCTGTCAATGATTTTAGCAATAACAAAGCAATACGTCTTCACTTGCTTTCAAGTACATTAAACGAATTGACTATATCATGCTTGATAAAGAAATTGTATTAAAGATCTACATATTTCTATATATGTAGATGACATATTATAAGCGTTCAAGCCCAAAGCTTCTTAGATACATATTTTAAGTCATGTTCAAGCGACATAATATAAACAATGTATTGGTCTCTCCACTGGAATAATTTCAAGTTACATTTGAGTTAGAGTTAGTGTGACAACCCATATGTCCTTTGATGGTAAAGTTGAATTACATATTTATTGGACCATATGTTATAATATTATTATGATGTGGAACTCATTAAAGTGGTTAATTGCATTTTAAATTATTGGGTTTAAAGTATAAGTCATAATATGGGTCAGGTCTGTTGAGGCCTAAACATATGTAGAGATAGATTTATAATTATTCATTTTATTATGGATGAAATGGCGATTATGCATTAGATTATGAAGGGTCATGTTCCCCAATTCATAAATTACTTTCATTCTCATCTTGCAAATCCATCAACTTGAGAGAGATTTTGACGTAAACAACTTATTGAAATGGAAGATCTAAATGCCATACACGAATCAATGCTCACATCAAAAATGGATTCGGATACTCTCTTTAATTTATCGATATCTTGACAGAAGATTTTGAATTTAATTTCTATGTTCACATATAGTAACTTAGGATTTTAATGGATCTAACAAGTGTTATCAAAGAAAACCATGTTAGGATTTCGGTAGACTATGTATTTTCTAATGTTTATGTCAAGTTTGTTTTGATTGAAAGCATATTGTGTTGTGGGTATTTCGAAATTTTGAATATTCTTCAAATTGAAGAAATTCACACGCATGAATTGTGTTGTTAAATTCAGAATTGGATATCACAGGTTAAAGTTTTTTGGTGTTTAGATTAAGGTTTAAGTTAAGAACGAACAAAAATTGGCGTCTTTGTGTTGTTCTTGATTGTAAAAATTTGTGCAAAGGAGTTGGAATTCAAAGGGTCAAATGGTTTTGTCAAATGTTTTTGGTGACTCATCGGTTGGATGCTATACTGAGTTGGAATTCGAAGATTTCTATGGTTTTGCCAATTTTGTCATTGACTCTTTGGTACTCTAGCAAATTTGAACATCGGGAATGCTATAACAATTTGAAATTTGAAGAGTCATATGGTTTTGCCAAATTTTGTTGGTGACTTTTCGGTACTCTGGCAAATTTGAACATTAGGAATGTTATATCAATGGTTCTTTGGGGTGCCATAGGACTGTGTGTCAACGCTAAGACTTTGACAAATCTGAACAACAGAAATGTTATTGCAATGGTTCTTTGGGGTGCCATAGCACTGAGTCTCAAACTAGACTTAGTGTTGTAATACTAAGTGTAATGACGACAAATTTGGAATAATAAAAGACATTTTTCTTCAATGTATTGTAATACCCTAAAATTTTGTCATAGTAAGCCTAGGATGAGAGAGTTGACTTGGATATATTGAACTTGTGTTATGTAATGAAATGTGGGAGTATGTACAAAAATCAGATCGTTACATGTATACTATACCACCCAAGGAATTTAGTAATATTGTTAATAAAATAAAGCTAGATAATTATTTTGAATGAGAGTAAATTGGAATTTTATGAATAAATGAAGTGAAAATGTAAGGGAATATGAGTGAAGATTTTGGATGTTGTTTCGGTATTAAATTATTATTGGTGTGGATGGTAATAACTTGGTCAGTTTTAGAGGTTGGATAATGAAAAACAAGGTTTTGTGATGGTGTAGACGACAGGGGGTTGATGTGCGGTTGTCTCAAAAGTTTTGGAGGAGTAGGTGTTCATGGATGCAAACGTCTGAATGATCCTCCAAAATTTTAGAGGTTTCTCTCAGGTGGTGTTACAGTCGATCGAAGTTCAAGTTGCGGTCAACTCGATCAAGAAAAATCATAAGGGAAAAAGAAGAAGCAGAAATATCAGTGTCACAGAAAGGGGGAAAGCAGCGGACAAAATATGGAACGTTGGATGAAAGATTTGACCATTGGATGAGAAGAGCTGAATGAGAAGTTTATGACCTGTATACGTGGTAGAAGGAAAAAGAAAAAGAAATGGAAAGTAGTCATTTGGCTAAAAGATCCGTGAAAAGAAAAGATACTTCTACGGAAATGATAGATGCCATGAGAATACATGAGGAAGAAGGACTATTGGATTGAATTAAAAGATGAAACATGAATTGTTGGATTTAAGGAAAATTGCTTTCGTGGAAAGAAAAGATTCCATGCATAAAGGAAGGACGCCACTCAGCAAGAGTTTTGTAAAATAAAAGTAAACGTCATCATTTTACGCTACATATCCGGTAGCAAACATGTCCACAATAGCGTATTAAAGAGGAAGACACATTTCTGTTTTATGTGAAGAAGAGTGTTTGTGCAAGCGAATGCGTATGCGGAAAATAAGAAAGAGAGGAACGAACACATTTGCAGAAGGAACGGTGAGAATGTAGGCGTTTGCAGAAGGAATAAGCATCTACGGATACTGTGACATGTGTATTAATGGAAATGAACATGTTTACAGAAGTAAGAATGAAGAAAAGAACGTTGTCGTTTTGAATGCAGAATCCGTGATGTGAAGTTGAAGTTCTAGGAGCGTAGGTGTCTGTGGAAAGGAATGCATCCGTGGTGAATAGTGGAATGCGTGAAATGCTGTCATTCAGATTTAAACACGTGGGTATGCTAGGATCCGCCAAAGTTAACACTTTCGTGGTGAATGCATAAAGTGCAGAATGTCGTTGTTTTGAAGGGAGTATCCACGATGAAAAGAGGATGTTGCAGAAGTGTAGGCGCCTATGGAAAGGAATGCGTCCATGAACCAAAGGACACGTCATCGTTTGGATTGAGGATTCATAGAAAACAGTGAGTATCACAGATGCGTGGGCTTTTACAATAGGGAACATGTATGAGAACCAAAGGAAAAGGTTGTCATTTGGATCGAGGATCCGCAACGAACAATAAGTGTTACGAGAGTGGAGACATCTGTGATAGGGAATGCATCCACGAGATTGAAGGACTTCATCGTTTTGGGACCCATCCACGCCCTAGCTGCGACTATAAAAGGGGAGATTTATGAAAAACCCTAGCCACTGTTTTATTGGAGTCGACAAAGGCAACATTCCTATCAGCACTATTAAGGAAACCAAGGCGATGGAATGCAAGATGAAGGAAAAGGGTGACTAGGTTCACTATTAAACTCGAGATAAGTAATGTATGTATGTGGTTGGCCTATGGCCTACATCACAAAGATGCTAGGATTGTTTGATGTCTGATATCTATTGGGTTAGTGTTATATTGACTGATTTTATGATATTCAAGGATATTGCTTTGATGTTTTTTTTGTTGATCTATGTTTTTCCTAATTGGGATTAAGAGGATATGTTGTATTGTGTGATAGGATATAATGTTGTCTTTGTAAATTTTGAGGGCGTATTATATTGTTGATGATAAGTTATGTTTTATTGGATTGAGGATATGTTATATTGCATGATGGATTGTTTGATAGAATATAATGCTATCTTTGGAAATTTTGAGGGTGTATTACATTGTTGATGATAGGTTATGTTTTATTAGATTGAGGATATGTTGTTATGTTATGTTTACCTCGAGGATTTGCTATAATGTACTATGTTTCGTTATTTGAAGAATGATGTTGTGACATAGGCATAAAATAGGTTGAAATATATATATATATATATATATATATATATATATATATATATATGACGAACAACAGTTTAGGGCGTTACATTAAGTCCCATTGCTACACCATTCCTCTTCAATCAAGCAATTTTGTAATTTTGTATATGTATTAATAACGCCTCTTTTATTGTGCAAATTGTATATTTCGATGTCTCACATTGCAAAATGAATTAATTGACATAACATGCTAACATATTAGTCTCTGTTACTGAGATTAATTAATTTTAACATGTTAAGGATGAAGACATGCAGTGTGAAACCTGAGAATTTTTCAAGATATAAATTTTACGTGTAAATTTTTTGAGTTAATATTTGGTCATAACGTTGAAAAATTCACGCGAATTGTCACGTTAGCGGTCACGTGCAAAATCTTGATTCATTAGTCAAATCGATAAAATTAGATATTACGAGCGATCAAATAAATTAAGAACGAAAGTTGAAAAATTAAAGGATCGTTGTCGATTTGCGTTTGGAGCGAATTAAGATTTAAGTCTGCGATTGAAAATTTCTAAATGAACAATTAAATTAAGAAATGAAATTAAAGATTAAATTAGAATTATAAACGTTATTAAGCAAGTTCGGAATAAGTCAGGATAAAGAGTAAATCATTTTACATGTGGAATGTATGTTAAATTGGATTAGAGGAAATTTATTTAAATATATGAAGAAGGAATGAAAATGTAATTAAGGAAAATAAAAGAGAATAGAAGGAAGGAGACGCCTGATGGGCAAAAGGATTAAGAATTAATTAAAAAGAAGTGAAGTGCTAGTGGATGGTGGGAGATGTGATTAAAATAAAGGAGAGAATAATTAAAAGAGAGGGGTCTTCGGCAGCCTCTGATTGGAAGAAAAACTAAAGAGTTGGAAACAAATAAAAGAAAAGGATGAAATGGGAAAAAAATAGAAGGAAAAGTACGCAGCAGTTCTTGAGAAGGGGGAAATAGGGTTTTCATTCACAACCCCTGTTCTTCTTCCGCCGGCAGAGACGAAATTGAGAGGGAGAGAGAGGATTGGCTTCCGACCGACGAACCGGCAACGACTCCGGCAACCAGACGCTGCGACGAGTCTGGCCGACGACGAAGCAGCTTCTCCGGCGGCCTTCGACCACTTGAAGCGCTGCAGCGACGCCACCTTCGACGTGAAGCGCAGGCGACACCGGCCGAGAGCAAAATCGATGTTTCTCGGATTCTTCCGGCGAACTCCCGATCCCGAGCGACGCCGGCGACCGAACGGCTCAACCCCGAGCGTGCCCTTCCGATTCCAGCGAGTGGCGATCTCGAATCTGTGACGGGAGCTCCAAGTCGAATCGTTTTCCGATTCCGGCGACGAATGGACTCCGATCTGTTCAGTGGGTGAGGTTTCCGATTCGAGTTTTCACTCCGATGTTAAGTTAGATTTGTGACGTCGTTGGTTGATCTATGTTGTGGGTTTACAGTGAACGAATCAAAGGATTCCAGAGAGACGACCTCCGGCGACGGCAGCTCCGGATCCGATTCTGGCGAAAACAGAACCCTCAGTTCTGTTTTGTTCTGTTGGGTGAGCAGCTTTCCTTTGTGCTTGGGTTCAATAATGGATTTCAAGATTTGATGTTGAATTTGGTTGTGGAAAATTTGGATGAATAACTATGGATATAGGGATTGACATTCTGTTTGATTTCTATTTTTAGATAAGTAGTGCAGTGGAATTTTCGGTCTGTTGAGTGTGAAAAACTTAGTGGAATTCTCGTTTTGGTAATGGATGCCAATTTGGTCCTGATTCGATGTTGGATTGAATGACTCGTGCATATTAGTTACTTTGATGAAATGATGTCGAAGAGAAATGTTCATGTCCTAATTTAATTGTGATGAAAGCTACGAGGGATATAGGTTATGTCTTGGGGAAATATTGCTATGTTGGACTTACGGTCTGTTTTGTTCTCGATTTTGGTAAATTATTCTGGTTAGGTAATAGCTCTTTAAATATTACCAGGTTGCTATTCCTTGAGTTTGGTTATTAGCCTCCAAATATTCTTAGTTTTGTTTGTGGATAATTGAAGGGTTGAAGTCAAAGAGTAAAAGATAAATGCATTGTTTCATTACCGCTGTGATCCTAAATTGGGTTGTTATTTTGAATGACGGATTTTAATTGTAATTGAAGGTAAGTAATTCAAGGAGTATGAATTGAATTTTGGTCTTGAGTTCTACATTGGTTAAAGTTGGATTTTAAGTTTAAAGGGTGTTATTAGGTAGAGTTGAAAATTTTATTGGAATTTTTAAAATAGGATTGGTTGAACTTCTATTCTGGTATAGGTCCCTCCGTTATTTTTTTTGGGATTAATTTATGAATTCTCGCGTTTGGTACATTTGCCAGGCTTGGATGATTCCAGCGAGTGTGATACGATTTTTGCGTGATTGATTGCTTCGGACGGTAAGGCAGGCCGTCATCAATGTAGGGGTTTTATACTGAGTTGTTTTGCATTGCATTGCATCGTTTTCAAAATCGTATTTTGTGGGATACCACATATGAAAAACCTGACGGGGACTGTTCGACAACACGTCAGCTTTTTATACTATGTATGTACGAAGGTTTTACATGTTTACTTTCGTGCATTTAATTTCATGGTGTGATATACTTGTTATTGTTACGGGATTGATAGATCCTCTTGGCACTCTGCACGACCGCGGCGTCAGAGTATTGGGAGGCTATCCCCGATACATCTCCTGCTACGTGGGGATGTTTTTGTTTGCGTGCTGTGTGAAAATAGGAGACATTGGGAAGGTGACGACGCTTTCGTGGGTTGCAAATCCCTAAACCTGATCAGGGTGTTATATTTCTATCTGTTTATATTACGAGCGTGTCGTAGTGGAATTTTGCACGACAACCTGGGTGACGAGTCGAGTCTACGGACCACCGTCATTTTTCTCTTCTCTTTCCACCAGGCTCATGAGGTGCTGCCCGGAAACGGTCGCCGCCTTTCTGTGGGTTTGTTCGGAGGATTCCATGAGTGTTCCTCCCTTTCCACGGATTACAGTTTCTGATATAAAACACGACGAGAGTGTTTTAACATATAGTTGTCTATGTATACAGCCATGTTTTCTAAATATCTCGTCGGGGCTTTGGGGCCAGATTTTCTAAAAGAGAAAATGAATTTCAAATATTTTCAAAAAATGTGCATATTTCTCAAAATTCATGATTTTCAAGAAAAACAGTAAAACAAGTTATACATGTGCATTACATTTAGTATAAGTTCCATACTGAGCTAGTCACTCACCCCAATCGACTTATTTTTCCAGGTAAAGAGAAGGTTAATTAAACTTGAGAGAGATTTAGAGTAAGGACTTTGTTCTATTTCATATGTTTCATCTAGTTAAATATTTATTAATCGTTAAGAAATATTCGGGATGATTGTATAATCTTTAGTTTGGATGACTGTAGAAATACTAAACTTGGTTGTTGGATTTTCTTGAATTGTATGCACAGTATCATTTGGACGTAAAGGTTTATTACTTCCGCATTATTTATAATTCTCGCAATCACTATATGGATCGTGAACCATTATAAGTGGGTTACGGCTGGGTATTCATACAAGTCTTCCGCAATAATTTAACTAGCCTTGGGTTGGGCGATCGGGTCTTCTATGAATACCGGGTCGTTTGGCCCGATGTTTCTGTCCGGCCCCCTTCCGGGTCGTGACATGTAGTTATACGAGTATTGATAGACCCAATGGAAGGTGAACATTTCATTTAATTATATGGATTATTTGCAATGTTCAAACATGTGATAATTATTATGTTGCCATGTGAACATTGAATTGGTCAAAAAATAAATTCATTGTTTGATAGGTTTTATTATCAATGTTAGTTCACTAGATCGAGTTATAACTTGCAAATTGATATTTTTAGTCAAAAGATTATGTATCAATGTTGTGCTCCATAACCTGTGATAGAATAATACACTGTTTAATTTTCACTTATTATTTTGATGAAATATGCATAAATGTCTACAGTTAATTATTATGCTGCTTTGGTATTTGCTCATATGAATTCCATTCCAGTGCTTAACGACACTAATTTTAAAGTTTGGAAAAGAGAATGTTATGATAGTTCTTGGCTGTCTAGATCTTGATTATGAATTGAAGAAAGAATGTCCTCCACCTCTTTCGTCATCTAGCACCCTTGATGACAAAAGAGAGCTTTAACAAGATTAACATAATGATCATGAAGCGTGCCATTCTAGAGGCATTCTATGGAACTATGTCTGAAGGGGTCAATGCCATTAGTTTTCTTCAAGAAAGTCATGATCGTTTTTACAAATCTTGTCTAACAAGTACGCTTTTGACAAATCTTGTCTCATTAAAGTATAAGGACAAAGAAAACCTCCGGGAGTAGATCATGGAGATGCTTCATCTTGATTCACAGCTAAAACCACTCAAGTTAGAGCTATAGGAAGATTTGCTCATGTGTTTAATTCTGATTTCCCTTCCAGTTGCTTTTGGAAAGTTTAAGGTCAGCTACAACTATCAGAAGGTGAAATGTACTCTCAATGAACTCATTTCTTATTGTGTTCAAGAGTAAGAGAGACTCAAGCAAGAGAAAACTGAAAGTGCTCATATGTCTATGTCCTCTAAGGACAAAGGAAAGAAAACAAAAGCAATTGCTCCCCCTCCATTAAAGCAAAAGAAAACTAAGGAATCTACTTGTTTCTTTTGCAATGGAGAAGGGCATATGAAAAAAGATTATGATAAGTATCACGCATGGTGCATGAAGAAAAACATACTTCTCAACCTTATTTTTTCTGAGGTTTATTTTGTTTCTGTATCTAAACATATGTGGTGGTTAGATTCAGGGGCTACCACTCACATTAATATGTCTATGTAGGGGTGTTTGAGTTCTCAAAAGCCAAGTGATGCTAAAAGATTCATCTTTGTGGGTGATGACAAATAAGTTGAAGTTGAAGCTGCAAGCTTTAGATTATTGTTGAAAACTGTTTGTTATTTTAATTTGATAGACATTTTTGTTGAACCATATTTGTTATGGAATTTTGTTAGATGAAATTTTGGAACTTTTCGATATGATCGACTTTGAGGTTTGTGTCGATTGTATTGAAGAAAAACAAACAAGCGTAAAAGAGATTAAGAGCTAATTGAGCTTGGAAAGTCTTAGAATTAATTTTTATACAGATATATGGGGTCATTTCCTAAGGCTTCTTGGAATAGTAAAGAATATTTTATATCCAATATAGATGATTATTTTTGTTATGGCTACCTATATCTCATTCATGAGAAGTCATATATATTGGACGTATTTGAGGCTTTTAAAGTTGAAGTTTAGAATCAAATCAACAAACAAAAAGGAATTAAAGCCATTAGATCCAATCATGGTGGAGAATACAATGGTCTCTATGACGGACCATGTGAACAGCGTCCGAGACTATTTGCCAAATACCTAGAGGAATGTGGAATAATTCCTAATACACTATGCTAGGGATGCAGAGACTAAATAGAACTCTTAAGCATATTGTAAAAAGTACGACTGTTCATTCTCCCTTTCCAAAGTCACTCTAGGGAGAGGCAATTAAAATTGCTATTTATGTCCCGTATATGGTGCCCTCTAAAGCAACAAATAAAACCCCTCATAAATGTTGGACTGGTAAGAAACTTGTTTTGAGACATTTGTATGTTTTGAGTTGTCCAACTAAGGCAAAACTTCGTAGGCCTAATGAAAGAAAATTGGACTCCAAACCATTAGTTACTATTTTGTTAGGTATCTCAAAAAGTCAATGGGGTATAAATTTTATGATCCTACAGCTAGATCATTCTTTGAGATGGGAGTTGCCAGTCTTTGAAGATGTTGAGTGATGTGTCCCAAACGGGGGTTTGGAACAATGCGGAAGTGATATGAGGAACAAGGAAGACGCGTGGGGGTGCTCGAACTTATTCTTGATGGAATGGATTTAGCTCGCCTTACTAAATGTGGAGAGAGGATCAACTTGAGGGATCAAGTTAATTGATTTACACTCACACTTCACTTGGATATGATTCACCAAGAAAAATGGAGGCTAGCTTGGATATGACTTACCAAGCTACGGTTTGGATATGACTCACCAAACCTACTAACACTCAATTTGGATATGACTCACCAAACTTACTAACACTCAATTTGGATATGACTCACCAAAATAAAGGATAACAAAAAGAGAGTGAAAGAATTTCACAAACTAAACACAAGAGTTTTTGATTCAAAGTTCATTACTTTTGAATTACAAAAGGGGGGTATATATAACTCATCTTGGACACAAGTTATAATGCAAGTAATAAATAAATGTTAATAACCAACCACCTAGGAAGAGGAAAGGTCATTAGCAAACCAAGGCAAACATTAATTACTTAGAAGAATGGAGATGAGAAAGAGGGAAGATTCATCACCTAGGGAAATTGAAAGAATCTAGAAAACTACAAGAGCATCTTGGAATATGAATTGCCATATCTAGATTATTCTTTGGTGAGACAAGGCTTACCTAGGAAGATGTAAAGTTCTTTTAGTAATTCCAAGGTCACTTAATACATTTAAGGAGAGTAATTGGGCCAAGGATGTGTGAGATTTCTCTTCTTCTCCAATTGGACTTGGTCCCACACATTTGATTAAGTGTGTGGGCTTATCTAAGTCATGGTTGTTGGGTCGTTCTCCAAGCGTCCATGGAAGTGAATTCCTAATTGTCCTCGGTCAAAGTGTTATTAAATGTCGAGGAGCCTCTTTGTCATCATGCGTTCGTTCGTGCTCAAGTTCTTCTAGTTTATTCAATCCTGCAAAATAGTAACTAATTACATAAGCAATGAGCCTATTGGCTCAGATCCGAATGATAGGACCTTGGGGTGCATCATACTCCCGGGGTTGAAAAGCATTTGTCCTCAAATCCAAGGAGTTTTTGTCATTATCTTCTTTTCATGCCTTCCACCTTGATCAAATGGGAAATTTAGGTTGACACCAAGCGTAATGACTTCCATCTTTGACTGTCCATAATAAGCAGCTAACAAACAGTCTTCCATCTTCTCATTAGGCATGCTAAAGTTATCAACTTCAATTGAAATCCTAGGATATATAGAGTGATCAACATGAGCATCAATTACAACATTATAATCCCAAGTGGTATAGCAGAGCCCATATCTTCATTATTCTTTACCCATCCAATATTAAAATTCAAATCAATTAAGGAGCTCGACGGTAAGTACCTTACTTGCTGGTCCTAGAAGTTTGGCTCCTTTGGAAGTCCAATTCTATGAATTTGGAGAGATGGAGGATCATGACATTCTAAGAGGACAGTCACCTCTTGTTTGCAACATTCTTCCGTGAGCATTTTTTTCTTTTAGAATAAGTACCAAGGAAACATTCTTGTCGACAAGGTCTTCTGACTCAGAGCATTCCTCTTCAGACAACTCTGCTTTCAAGCTCAGGAAATCCAAAGATAGCAGTGGTCCTTCTTCAGGTAATATGACCACCTCCACAAGCTTTTCTTCTTGCTTAGTTGCTGCCAAGGAGTTATCTTTACATTGCTCTTCAACAATATTCTCCTTAGTCCTGTCGGATTCTTCTACCACCGCAATATGGCTCTCGGCTTGTAATGAGGAAGAACGTTTAGACTTTTGTATCAACACCAGATTATCACTCATGTTGTCCAGTATTTGATTGACCTTACTGAAAATGGCTTTCAACTCCTGGCGCTCAGATCGTTGACTCTTAGAAAATCTCTTTGCGGATGGAGCAAATTTTCTTCTTAAGTATTTCTTCAGCAAATGGCACGTGTTGATGTATTCTTCTCTGTTTTCTTTTCGGTGGGAAATTAGTTTGTCCCACCATCTTGAAGCTCTTCCACAAAGCTTTGAAGAAATAATTTTTACCGTGCTTCTTTCCAAAAAAATACAGTCGTAGAAAAATTTTGTCAACCTCGCCTTCCCAATCCAAATAGTCTTCGGCAAGGACTGAACCTTCAAAAGTTAGGATAGATGCCAATAACTCATTTTCTTCTTCACTGTAATATCTCGACTCATACTTTCGGATAGGAGGTGATGAGATGGTCTTGATAATTTCTGGAGCATACTTTTTTCTCAACAATCACTTCATCACTCCCTAAGAATTTATGGCATTTTCACCGTATTCCTTTCTCTCGGAATTTATCTTTCTCCACCAACGGGAAGCCTTTTCTTTGAGTCTCGAAGACGCAATTTTCATTTCTATTATCGTAAATGTATGAGGACACTTCTACTTTGCCTAACACATATATAGAGATATCAAACAACAATGCTTTAAGAAATTTTCAATAAAATGGCATAACATAACACATAAGGAAAGGAAAACAAGGTGTACTCCCATAGGATGCTATGATAACATGCCAACAGTTAAATTAAAAATTAATTAAGCATAATTATCATATATGAATAAACTAGAATAAACTAGAGCAGCGAAGTATTAAAATCCATGATTATGAATAAACTAGAGCAGCGAAGTATTAAAATTAAAATAGCGAACATGCATTTTACCGGTTATATACAATGGCGAAAATAAACAGCGAGACATGCCTCTTAGACGACATTGAGCATTAGTAAAGCATTGAAAACTAAAAACAAGGGGGCATGCTTTAACGGTGAACCTAATAGCAGAAACAGTCAACTAATCATGCTCTTAAACAATTAACAACGCAACAGCAAAAATAAATACTGATCATGCGTTAACTTGACTAATAAAAATAGCAATGATATATAATCTCGTAGGCTACATATCATATTTTTTAATGACTAAAACAACAGTGATTATTCGCGAAGTAAAATAGCGAATTGAGTCTACAAATCGTGCTTTTTAACAACGATAAGTAGCAGTAGCAATGGTGAACAAATAGCGGATCATGCTTTCCTAAATAACAGCCACAATGATGAAACAGAACAAAATAGAACAACGAATCGTGCTTTTTTGATGGTTAGAGTCTACGATATCATTATCAATTTAGAACAGTGAGACATGCTTCTTCTAGGTTAATAATACAGCAAAAAATAAATGCTTTTTATATAACTAAAATCTGCAGCTATAAGACATGTTTATTAACGACTAAACAATCAGCAGGAAAAATTGTCAAGGGCAGAACAGCGAGACGTCTACTTAACTACTAATACGACTGCAAAAACGAAAACGGAGGCATGCTTTATCATCACAAGTACAATGAGTATACACATGCTTTAGGAAGATGTGTAATGCAAAAAAAATAAACTACGGATCGTGCTACAACAGAGATTAACCATGTGCAGTGCAGAAAATAGCATAGTTATGCTTTTCACAAGAAGTAAATGATATTAGATATGCTTACACAGAGAATGAAAATAAGTAACGTGTTTATGACTACCCACTCATACAGCAATGATCATTGAGCTTACATAAGTTCTTAAG
This sequence comes from Begonia loranthoides, assembly GCA_022433065.1. Classification (NCBI taxonomy): domain Eukaryota; kingdom Viridiplantae; phylum Streptophyta; class Magnoliopsida; order Cucurbitales; family Begoniaceae; genus Begonia; species Begonia loranthoides. The sequence continues at coordinate 18,728,724 of CM039480.1, read as the reverse complement.
CAGATATTTAAGTGTGGGAACACAGATGAGTAAACATTGAAATATAATAGCAAAGTATAGCAAGACTATTTCATTCATTACTTCTTTAACAGCTTCTCATTACCATACTCATCTTTGGACAACACTCTTAACAAGCAAAATATCGTGGAAATGAAATAACAAAGTGGCTGAACAAATAACTACAGAGTCCTACAAGGTCAAGAGGAAGATTTTGCAGAATAAAAGTTCAAGGCATCTACAGATTCTATCAAGCAGAGTAAATAACATCATATACACAGATTACTTGGGTGTAGGGCCTCTGAATGGCCACCGACTACCCATTCCTTACCCTTGAAGACTCTCCTTCCTCGAACAGCAGCTCCTCAGGCGACTCCCTCCATGCAAAAACCCCCAGCCCTTCCAGGAAGAACAGAAAAAATGGAGAAGAAGGGGATGAATGGCTGGAGAAATAGGCTCAGCTGGGGGGACAACTCATACGCCTGGCAGGAGGAAGGACCAGACGACAACCTTCTGCCTGTCGGGATCATGGGAGTGAGGTTGATTGGTCTGGGTTTCTATTGGTTCCACGTCATTTTCTTTCTATTTTTAATTTATTCTATCGCTGAACTGCTGTGATTCGAACGCTTGCGGATGACTTAGTCTCGTCCGCATGCCATCCACAAGACCAAACTCCTTAGGCCTAAATGGGGCCTTAGACTGGAAATGGCATCCTTATTCCATCCGTACTATCCGAATTGAGATTCAAACGCCATTCGGCGTCCGTATGTCGTCCGCATGTATCGTCTGAATGTGTACAAAAATTGAATAGAGGCAAATCGGACGAGGTCCTTTCTCGTTCGCCATCGTCCAGACTCGTCTAAAAGTCTCCAGACTTAAACAGGTTCAAATCAGACGCGTGCTGCACTTGTCCGCGTCATCCGCACCTTTGTGCTAAAGTCTCCAGACTTAAACAGATTCGATGCAGACACATTCTTCCTCGTCCGAAAGGTCGTCCGGAAGTCCACGTCGTGCAGAAGTTTGGATGCATCGTCATGTCCCTGAAGTCATCCCAAGTCGGGGTGACATCATAGGGGTGTTGCGGACGACAGTCCACGTCCGTAACGTCTTCCTCAAGCGTCCGAAAAGACCACAAGTCCATTTCCTTTGCATTTTTGGCTAAGCTTTTATTAGAATCTGATTTCCACGAATTAAAAGTCGCGACTTAATATGTACATTGACGATATGCATATATATATGACGCCAATTTTACCTTCAAGGTTTGATTACATCGATAAACGGAAAGATTTAAGATCGGGTTGTTACAAATCTGATCTGCTGAAAGTAGAAAGAACATAATCTAACTCTTCTTCTTCATCATGATAATACCTTGTATACTGGTAGCCTTGTTTCATCATTGAGTTTGTGGGGGCGATATGGATAAAGACATTGCTTTTGAAAAGAAAGCTATTTCTCTTCCTCTAACCACTATTGATGTTGATCAACTAGAAAATTTGGATAACACTGTAGAGGGGTATTCCCTATAATGTTTTTCCCATACATGCAATGTAATTGAAGGATAGGGTAGTTAGGATATTACATTTTTTATGGTTACGTGTTATTTTATGACATGTAATTATGGAGAAAGTGTTATGAGATAAGAGTTAAGTGGGAAAATGTGAGGAAAGTGCTCGACAGTGCATTTTCGAATGACTATGGACGACCCCGCAGATGTTGTTCCTAGTCTGCAAATGTATATAACGTCATCCAAGCACTTTGGGACGACTTGGGGACACTATCTTTGCGTCTTAAAGGTCGCCCTTGCCTCTGTTGTAATTTTGGACGAGACTACTAAGGCATGAAAGTTCATGCAGACGCAGATGGTCACGTCCATATTGAATCTGTCTAGACTTGGACACTTCTGGACGCATGCAGACGACTTGCGGACGAGACGTGTCGTCCACAAGTGCATTGCACTTTGCCCCTTAGCCTTGGGACGACTCAGGATGCGATTTTGCGTCTTGACTTCACTATGTTGCGGACTTTCAGACGAGTCCAGATGTATGCAGACATGAGTGGCATCATCTGCATTGAATGTGTCTGAACCCTGGACACTTTTTGACACATTCAGACGAATGCGAACGTGGATTAGCTGCATCCGAATTGACTCTGTCCAATTTATGGACAGATTCGGATGCGTGTGGACGCCAAAATGCATCTGAATGTCATCTGCGGATGGTACAGAGGAGGACAAGGACGCCAATTCTCGTCTGAGGAAGCGATTTAACCTTAAGGATTTGACACTTGCGGATGAATACAGATGAGTCCAACGCGTCCGCACTCGTCTGAAATAGCCCAGCTCTGCGTAATTTTTGAGATTTAATATCCAAACTTTTGTCATGTAGTCATTTACTACACGTGATTTCTCGATAGGAAATCCTCCCCAGCATAGTTGCTGACCTCCCCTGCCAGAGCCAACCTCCTCTCTACCCTCCAGCTACGAATTGTCTCCCTCATCCAGGTGATATCTTCTTCCTCCTTTGCCATTATTTATCAGTCTTCAGCTTCTTCTCCCTTTCACGAGAGAGAGTCCATCGAGTGTGAGCCTTCCCTTCCTGCGTGTGAGGTCCAACGAGAGAGAGGGAAATTCTTGTGAGTGTGTGATTAAGTGAAATGTGGGTTAACTAATGAGAGTTGAGTGTGTTACGTGAATGAAGTTGGAGAAAGCTGGAGCTTGAGCTACTGTGAGCTAAGGAACCATGAGCTGGAGTGTTGTCCATGTGTTAAGTTCGTCACTTAGGTAAGGAAATAGGGGTGTCTTTGGCCTGTGGAGGCCCTACACCACAAGTAGAGTGCGCGAGTGTGTCTCTTTGTTGATGATAGAGTAGAATGCTAGTACTCAGTTGATTATTGTTGATTATGTAATTAATTGCTCTAAGTTATCGATGCTTTGTGATATTCCCTTGGTTGTTAACTCTGTTCCTTTGTTTCTATTGCTTTGTGATATTTTCTGTAGTGTTAGCTCTGTTTTTATTATTAGTGCTGAGATTGGTTACTTTGTAGAAATTGTTTGGTTGATGAGAATAGTTATGAAGTATAGAATGGCTTGTTGTGAATTAGAGGATGATGAACTGAAGAGACATGAGGATGAGATAAGCTTGAATGAACTGATTTCCTTTCTCTTATATCAACTTTATTCTTGTTGCTTATTCCCTTACTTGCTGTTGGTTAAATTCTCTGGGTAAGCATGTTTGGTTTACTATAATTGTGATACTTCTTTGAGCATGTTAATTGACTGGTAATTAACTAGAATAATTAGCACGTTTAATTAACTAACTAGCATGTTAATTAACTAATGTATACCCTGTTTAATTGACTAATCAATCAAAATCCAAATTGTAATTATTACTTGAGCATGTGATTAACTTAACTAGATTAGACTTGAGCATGTGTAATTAACTAGTTCAATTAATTAACTAGTCGTTAAATGATTAATTCGAGTATGTTTAGTTAGCTGTTTAAATTAATAACTAACCCTTGAGCATGTTAATTAACTAATTAGTTAAGCATGTTAATTAACTAGTTGAACATGTTTAACTTACATGATTTCGTCTTGATGCATGTTAATTAATTAGGACAATTAACCAACTAGAATAATTAACTAGACTCAAAACCATGTTAGCTAACTAACTTAACTAGATTAGACTTGAGCATGTATAATCAACTAGTATAATAATCGTAGCATGTTTAATTAATTAGCGTGTTTAATTTAATAGCATGTCTAATTTCTTAAGCATGTTTAATTAACTAACTAGCATAAAATCATGTTTAAAAATTTAGGCAAATAACTAAAATTCCTTCTTGAATATGAAACGAACTAGGGTCATTAACTAGATTAATATTAGCATGATAATACTTCCCTTGTTAATATCCTGTATATTACTCTGTTACTGTAATTTCCTTTAATATATTTATATTGTCGTTACTGCAATTTCCTTTACCATGCTTTACTTTATTAGAGAATAGAAAAATAGAGAAGATGAAAGAAGAATGAACTAAGGGTCTCAGTGACTATGTGAATAGATGTTTTATATTTTCTTTGTTATTGCTCCTTTGTTATTGTCTTCGTGGTGTTGTTCACAACCTTGCTTATAATTAATCACTCGTCCTTCGCATGTTGTCTTCTACTAAACCTAAGCATGGTTAGCTAACTAGGATAAATGTAACCAACACTTGAGCATGTCAATTAATTAGAGCAATTAACTAGACTCAAGCATATTAATTAACTAAGATAACAATGGTAGCTAGCATAATCGTATTAACTCTTGAGCAGGTAAATCACCTAGGATAACTAATTAGAATAATCACCTAGAATAATAAATGTAGGAAGCATGTAAATGGCCTAGGAAATTTACTAGGATAATTAGTATGTTAATTAATAGTATGTTTTGATTCTATTTCGATTATTATTGTGCTCCATTAATTCGATCATGCTTTCCTTGTTTGAATTCGTTGTACATTGTTATGATATGAGTGTCCAATTTTTGTAATTTCTTGTTGAGTGCGTTCGTTGTTGGATTTCCTTATGTGCTTCGTTATTTACAATTCCATATTTCAATTATTCTCTGGCGTGCGCTTTCAATTTCTGTTATACATTATATGCGCAATTTCAATTACAGTTACTTTTATTTCAATGCACACTTCAATTTCTGTTAATGTTACTTTAACGACCCGATTTTTTGTAAATCCGTTAAAATGCGTAAAATTTGAAATTTCTTTTTAAAAGAAAATGTATCAAAGTGCGTCTAACCGGATCGCTACTGACTCTTTCTTTAAACTCGTTAGGAAAACCAATTAATGAAATGTGCGGAAGCGTTATAAAATAAACCCTTGTAAATCATGGTGGAAGTGTAAACAAATCGTTCAAGAAGGAAATACTAAACAATTGAAACACTACATTTAACAAATGAAACTGACAATTAAACATCATTTGGTTACACTCGTTTACTCATGTTTCTCTTTGCCTGGCCAGCCCCGAGTCTCGTGCGTGCAAAAACATCCATCCTTGCTCCATTATATGTTTATCATCTACTTATTATCTGTTCATCGTTGTACCTGCACCACAAGTAATACGTGAGCCTAATGGCTCAGTAAGAAAAAGGGTTTAATGCAATTATGCTTATGACTCTCTTTAGTTCATTTGGAGTGGGGGCCACCCAAACCAATCATTTCATTACATTCATTCTTTCGTTTGTTCTTTACTCGTACATCGAGCTGGAGATTATAGGGGTTTTAAGGGATGGAATAGTTGACTAGACCTAACCCTTTCCTTGCAACTAGGTCCCCATTCCCATCAAGGTAGGGGGCTTCGCCTAACCACAAACTAGTTCTGCTACCCATCTGCCCTCCAACTCCCTTTTAGTCCCTTTTCTGGCGTATCCCGCCTTCAAGGTTCCTCCCTTTCCGGCGTATCTCGCCTTCTGGGTTTCTTCCCTTCTGGCGTATCTCGCTGGCAGGGTTTCTTTGATGATGGTCGTATTCCACCCATCCCAAACATTCTTGTTCTTAGCATTTTCCTTCACTCATGCATGTGGGTACCACCCCAAGGGGATACCCCCTACTTGGTTTCTATTAACGTGAGGCATGACCATACATTCTCAACCTATCATGATGCATGATGCTTCACAATATAACATTCATAGAAATTGAAATGCGCATTTAAATAAGGTAACGGTAATTGAAAACGCAAATAAAAGAATAGCAGTAATTGAACGTGCACACAAGGACAAATAATAACAATGGAACACCCAGATGAAGTACAACATGTGAAGGAAGCAATTATGGAACTAATTAAAAAACGGAGAACACGCTTGGATATGTAAATCACAATAATAAAGGAATAGAACTGATTAACAGGTGACGTGCATATGAAAGTAAAGCATAATTTAATTAACATGTTCAAGAACTTGTTATTATTTACATCTAGTTAATTAACATGCTCAACTAGTTGGTCAGGTGTGTTCAGAATTCTATATACATATCCTAGTCAATTTTCATGCTCAAGGTTATAGTTAGATGTTCTAGGTCGATTTACATGTTCAAGACGATAAATGATTATCCTAGTCAATACACATGCTCAAAGATTAGTTATTGGTTAAACATGCTTGAGTTGATTAACCTGCTTAAGTCAATTAAAACACTTAAGTTATAATTAACATGTTTACTCTAATTAATTAGACATGCTCAATAATTAGTTAATTATTCTGATTAATTAACATGCTCGATGAAAATACGATTAACATTCTAGTTAGTCATTTTAATGGATTTACATACTCAAGAAAGAATGATGATTAAACATATCTTTATTATAACTCGCTAACATGTTTTAACAGTTTAAATGGATTAAACATGCATAGTTAGTTATTTAAACATGCTTGACTAGTCGTATTAGAATCTAGTTAATTTCTAGTTAATTCATTCACGCCAATTAACGATAGGTTAGTTAATTAATATGTTTGTCTGGTTAATTATGCTTTCACTAATTAATTACTTTAGTTTAGTTAGCATGCTTGCGTTAATTAACTACTCTCATTAAGTTGCTTGTTCTAATAAGTTGACATGCATCATGAATAAATCAAGTTAATTAGACATGTTCAACTAATTAATTAACATGCTCAACTAATTAGTTAATTAACATTCTCAAATCTATTGAAGTGCCTTAATTATTGATCTGATTATCATTCCAGGTGAGTGAACTTATTCAAGAACTAATTACATTTACTTAAGCTTGCTTAGTTGGTTAAACATTAGTTCACATGCTGAGCTTACTCTAATTTTTTACAATATTAGATTACTAAATTAGTTAACGTGCTCCATTGATTAACCTACTCAGGATCCTAATAAATTACCAATTAAACATGCTCATTATCACAAGTATTAATGCTAGGTTATGAAAGTAAGACAACCCAATAGCAACTGAACAATGATGAAATAAATAGCAGCTTGCAATTAATAACTAAAAAGAAGTTAAACTATAAGGAAAAATTCATAATAATGTCTTTGCACTTAACCCATTTATCTCATTAATTATCTAAGCATTACTCGTTCATCAATTGTCTATCACTCGTTCATCAATTATTTGAGCCTTTATGACAGAACTAACAATATCACTTAACAGTAAAGAATACCAACAATGAATAATGGTAGTTATATTAACCAAGCAATATCACAAAGCTAACAATAATCTACCCTATCAATCCAAGGAAATAACAACAAAATATCATTCAAGGAACACAACACTACTCACACACACTACTTGTGGTGTAGGGCCTCTAAATGGCCAAGACACACCCAATTTCCTTACCTCGAATCTTTAATGCGGATTAGCGCTAAATCTCTGTCCTCTATCTCCTTTCGGTACCTTCACCATTAGAAACATTTATCATTAATAATTGTAACTTATTACTATCATTCCTTTTTCGTATTCCAAATTGTACAATCTTCAGCAACTAAACCAAACAATAACTAACATTAGGTTACATACAGATCAAGCCTTTTGCATTAGATTTACATCCCCTCAAAGCCTTAAAATCATCAAACCGGATTACGCAATATGCATTCAAAATTGACAGAGTATAATCCAACACAAAACTACCCAAGAACGTAGAATCATCACTAAATAGTAGTGTATTATCCAAAGAAAAGTTTAACCAACCTATTTTTCCAACATAATCCAAATAGGGATGTTCCCCCATGGTTATAGTCTAAATGGAGAACACCAATCAAATCTATTAAACCAGGGTATGCAGCCAACTAACAACATATTTTACAGCGACTACCAAGTTCATTTTAACCTACAAATTATCCCTTCTAACAACAAGCATCTAACATATTCTAAGTGACCAAAATAGCGTAGGAGAAACCTCACCGATGCCCGAAACCAGGACAGAGGCTTCACCTGCAGCACACATAGCCGTCCCACAGTTTCTTTCTCCACTCTTCTCCAGCAGTACGCAGCTCCTTCAGAGAGTCTCTCCATCACAGCAACAATGACAGTTAGCAACCCATTCACCAAGCCAAGGAACAGAAGCCAACTAACCAAAACAACCGAGAAGAAAACTTACCAGAGGCTCTCAGCCAAAGCTCTCTCGGGAGGAAGTCTCCAGTTCCTTCACACTCTATCTTTCCCTCCTCTCTACATAATTAACATCTCAAGCCAACATCATTCCCTTGACAGCACGCCTTATTTCCTTTTTTCTTTCCAGAAGTTTTCGGACACGCAGGATGCAACTCCATGCTGGAAGGGTGTACGACGTTGTCTGCTGATCGACTAGCACCCAGCAGGAACCGACAGTGGATCGGTTTGGACTGAACCGGAAGTTGGACCGCCAACTCATCGCGAACCAAATACCCAGGCCCCATCTTCATTGTGTTGCTCGCAGCTTCACCGTCACTGCCCTGCCGTCCATCTCACCAATCGCTATCTCCTCACCGTCACCTGCCAACGTTGTCGCCGGCCACCGCAATCGACAGGGTGTCGCCACTTGATGCCAAATTCGGCGACCCGTGAGATGCGACCTGAAACGCCTGATGCCATCACTCGTCGTATGTCGGGCGATGACTCTCGAGCCCACTGTCGCGCTCTCCTCCATCGCCCTTGTCTTCGTTCCTCTCCCTCTCATCTCTGATGTGTCCCAAGACCCTACTGTCGGAGCCGAGCATTGATGCTCCTTTTTATCTAATAAGATTTTATTTTTGCAGGGGAAATTAATGCATTAGACCTTATGGAGAAGCCAACACACGAAGATCAAGAAGCTCCCTGGCTTTTTCTCACGTGGAGCCCTGCAAACCCTAATCGGCTAGATCTGTTTTGTTCCGGCTTGGAGGAGTTTTTGGGAGTCAAGGCTCTCAAGGTTATTTGAGAGCCATTTAATGTTATTCTATGTTAAATCTATCATTTTTGGATATTTATTGCTGGTTATTTGGTTGGAAATTATTTTTGGTGAATTTTTATTTCAATTTATGCTTGTTGGTTTGGAGGTGCTCGGTTTGCATGTAAACCGAGCTCTCATGCCCTAGTTTTTATTTTTCAATGGAATTTTTGTCTTTTAAGATTTGTAAGGTCATTAGGGGGTATTTAGTTTCCACCTAATGCATTGTTGAATCACTTTTGAAGATTTGATAAACCCTAATTCTCCCTTTGGTGTGAAGACCGCAGAGCTCCCCTCCTATCGGCCACTTTTCCATTTTACATCAACTCGATCTTCTTGTTGCTTCTTGATCGAGTTGATTGGTGCTGCCTCTTCCAAAACCACTCCTTTCTTGTAGTGGTCTATTGTGGAGTGGAGGTAGAAGAAGCCACAACCCCCTTGGAGAGTACCCAACCAATTTTGGTAAGGCCAAGCAAAGTCGCCCCCTCTCCCATTGGAGGTGTGCAGACTCCTTGGAGTTCTTTTTTTGTTTTCTTGCTGCAATAACGAAGGTGTTCTTGTTGTTCTTGGATTCCTTATTGATCTCTGGATATTCGTGGTTGTGAGGTCATTTGTGATTAAAGTTTCTTGTTAAAGGAGTTGTGATTGGAAGAAGCATAGTTAGCCGAGAAACTATTTCTACGATATTTCTGTTTCTAATTTGTGATTGTGTCTGCGATTTGAAACCATTACGTTCATTTTATTGCACTCATTTTTAGCAGAATTAATCTTCATATTGTCATTGATTTAACCTCCAAAATTGGTATTTATTGGCCGTATGCTCGCTGAGTTCTTGATGTTTTATTCCGGGTCGACATAACTTTTTCGTAAAACCCTAATTCTGTGGGCTGCCTTCTGTTGATTATATCTGGTTATTCTGAAGGACTTTTAAGCTGAATTTTTTATATATGAATTCTGTAAGTGTTGTTGCAAGCTCCTCCAAATCTCAGCTCCTAATTCATTTCAGTTAAGAAGTTATTCACAACTGAAGCTTGGTGGTCAGATTGTTAGTGCATACATTACTCGGTTGCTTCTTTAGCAACTCTTGTGACTTGGTGCACATCAGTCTCTCTCTCTCATTCATTCTCACCCCCTCCCCCTATCTGCTCTCTTTCGTAAAGAAAGGCCCAAGGCCATTTCTTTGGCCTTTGGCAGATTCGGGTGTGTGAACCGGTTCAGCTGAACCGGTTCATGCACTCCACACCTCTTCCACAATTTACTTTTACCTAACACCTAATTAAACCCCCAACAATTAAACCTCAATTAATTAATATTGAAAGAAGCACATATTTAAGTGTGGAACATTAGTATCACATATTAACCGACCCAATTTGTAACTCTCGACTTAGTCCCAATATCGTTAAAAGATTATTAGAGGTCCAATTTAAATTTCTTAATTCCATTTCCTAAATTGATCTCCATCAATTAAACCTCCAATAAATTCTCTTAAATTATAACCGAACGGTTACGTCCTTGGTAATATTCGATAAATCCAAATACCCCAAATTAATTTCCAATTATTCTTAATAAATTTCGATATAAAAATTTGGGGTATTACAGTTACGTTATAAAGCATCATGCATCATGTTAGGTTGAGAATATATGGTCATGTATCATGTTAATAGAAACTAATAGGGAGTGCCACCTAGGTGGTGGTACTCACACATGCATAAGTGAGGAAAAATGTTAAGAGAAGGAAAAAGAAGAAAATGGAGTTGGGGGGGGGGGGGCGGGTAGCGAGTCTAGTCTGCAACTATCCGAAGCCCCTCCTTCTTAGGGTACAGGAGTTCTAGTTGCAAGTAAAAGGTTATATTCGATTCACTATTCCATCGCAAAGGAAATCCTCCAATTTTTAGCTCGAAGTACGAGTAGCAAACAAATGGATTAAAGTAAAGTAATAAACAAATAAATGGCTTAATGAAAGGATCGATTTGAGTGGCCCCCATTCCAAAAGGACTAAAGAGAGGCATATCATATTGCATTAACCCTTTTTCCTTACTAAGCCTTTGGACTTACAGTTTTACTTGTGGTGTAGGTGTAGGTACTTGTATGCGTGAATCAAATGCATGGAATTAGGAGTCAATGCGAAAAACAATAATCAGACATTTAGGCATGGATGAAGGATTTACACGTGAAGAAGCTTGTAGTTGGCCAGGCTAAGTGAGTAAAAGAGAGAATGATTTGTAATTAAAGTATATTTAATTGTTAGTGTCAGTAGAGCAAAACAAAAGATTTTATAAATTATTTACGCTTTTACAATGTTTTAAATAAATTATTTCATAACATTTCCGCTATGTTTTACAAATGATTTTATATCTGTGACATTTCACAATATACCACGATTTGTGAAAGTTTAGTAGCGGTCCGGTTTAGACGCACTCTCATAATTGTTTTAAAAGAGATTTCAATGGTTTTTTAAAAATTTTAAATTTCATGCATTTTAAAGGATTTACGAAAAACTGGGTCGTTACATTTTTAACCAATCTTGGTATAGATAATTGAAAAGTAATAAAGAAAGTACATAGAACAATGGAGCATAAGCTCACATATAGAAAATCAAATTAGTTGGAGATCATAAGGTATTTTTATTTTGATTTTGATTATGTTTTTTTTGTTAGCTAGAGGAACTATTTGGAAAAGTGTTTAACAAACACTTAGAGCTTATTATGTGCCACAGACCCCACCCTACCTCATTATTTTTATTTTTATTTTATTTTATTTTAAATTATTTAATTTGAAACTTTGACTTATTTATAGTTTTGTCATTATGTTGGTGTAGTGACCGCAAATTTTGCAAGAAAAATAATGATAATTATTATTAAAGAAAAAATTATGCTTAAGGGTATATATGTGTGTGTGTGTGTGTATATATATATATATATTTGTATTTATATTATGGGTTCTTAAAATAGGTAAACTTTATGGTTTAGAAAAATATATATAAAGAATTTTAATAAAAAAGGGAATAGAATAGTATATTAAGTTGAGAATGGAGAAATTAGATGTGTAGGGAAAATTGCAGATGTCGTCTGTGATTTAGTGGACGTCGTCGTTTTAGAGAAGATGTTCACTGTTAAGGAGTTGCCAGGAAATGGCATCCACGGGAGGCAACAGATCTGCAAAAATGTTAGAGGATATGAAGACCGTTAGATTTATATGAGTTGAAGAGTTTATAGTCGTTGGATGAGAGATGGCAGAAAGAAAAGATTCCTTTTCGGAAAGGAATGTGTCCGCGGGATAATGCAAAAGGATGGATGGAACAGTGACCATCGGATGAGAAGAGCGGGTAAAGGATTAACCATTGGATGAGAGAGGGCAGACAGAAAAGATGCTTCTACGGGAGAGAAAGATTCTTTGTGGAAGAGAGGGGGATCGTCGGATTAAAAGGCTACACGAGACAAGAGCTGTTAGATCAAAAAAAGATGCTTCCTTGAAATTGAAAGATTTTGTTTGGAAGGAGGAAGAGCCGTTGGATTTAATTGAGAATGAAACGTGGACCATCAAGATGTCGCTGGAGTGCAGGAGAAAGAGAAAAGTGTCGTTGGAGGACTAAATATCGTCGTTTCAAAGAAAAAATGCGTATGTGGTGAAATAAGCAAAGATAAGAACGACATCGTTTTGACTAAAGGAACCCGACTACACAGTGAAGTCATAGAGCGTTGACGTCCATGGACGGAAACGCTTCTGGAAATACAACATGGCATGAAATGATTGGTTTAGCGGGATGAATATTCACTGAGAATATTATTGGCAGACATGAATGTGTCTGCGGCAGCCAGTACTTCTGTACCCGATGTACTGTTAATTTAAAATTCAAATGATGCTTTTCTCGATTAACGATTGAAGCATCTGCTTGCATTTTGCCGTAGAGTAATTGTGCATTGACAAAAAAATAAAACAGGTTAATCTCAATTGGAAAGTGTCAGCCGATCGTTTTGCTTGGAGATATCGAATCGCACTCGGATTATAAAGGGGAAAAGGAAAACCAAGGGGATGTTTTGTTCAAGGGAGAGGAGATTGAGTTAGTGACCTAGAGAAGAAAAATTGGAGAAAGATGAGATTTTTCTTTGGATAGCCGAAGAAAGTTTTAACTCAACAAAGCTTAAAGCATTAGCAGTGTGTGATACAAGAAACTCAGGTAAGTGGTAATGCATGTATATAGCCTCAGGCCCTACACCACAAGGTGATAGGATTTTTGTTGTGATGTTTACTGACTTCATATTGTTGACTCGAATATTAGTATATATATATATTTTTGGAGTTGATTTCTGTTCACGATGATAACCTGTTGTTTGATGACATGATACTTAGTTGCTTGATTAATGTTTCTGTTGGTTATGATGACATAGTTTCGAGGATCTGTTGACATGTTACTTTGAGATATTGCTTTTTGTTCACGGAGATGCTTAATTATTGTTTTGTTGGTCATGATGATATAGTTTCAAGGATCTGTTTACATGTTACTTTGAAATGTTATTGTTCTGTTAACGATGGTACCCTATTATTTGAGGATATAGTACGTAGGTGTTTAAGCTATTGTTTTCAATTTTTGATGATAGCATGATATTGAGGATCTGTATTTGTAGCTGTTGTAGTTTACTGTCCAGGTTATTATATGCATGAGAGTAAATGTTAGGATTACGGTAGATGCTCTATTCATTGTGCTAGATGATTTCTTGTGAACTTGTTATTGTCATGCTCTATGTTTGGATGAAATACAATATGTTTTGTTGCATATAGATGACATGTTTTCATGTAATGATATGTACTGTTGCATGTAGATGATATGTTTTCATGCATGAGTTACACATAAGAAAAATAAGAGACAAAAGAAAATTACGTAAAAATAAAGTGAGGACAGACTATTCCCAAAGGTTGGACCAGTGGGTACATAAGCCCGTTAGTTTGTTCTTGGTTGATATCGGGACAGACCGGCCTAAAGGTTCGCTGGGTCCCTATGCATCAGAAATGCATGGCAGCTAACGGTGGACTCCCAAAAGTTTGAGTTTATCTCCCAAAGGTTCGAGATTATCTCCCCAAAGGTTAGAGAATAGTGGTATGTGTCCCACTGCCAAGCCTACTCATTCCTAAAAGAGAAAGAAAAGTAAAGAAAAAGTTAGAAGAAAATCAAGATCATGACATATCACATAATGCATGTTTATAGCATTTGATTTACACTGCTTACTGAGCGTTAAGATCATAGTTTTAACCTTGTGGTGTAGGTATCTATGACAACAAGGATATCCTTGTGGACGATGCTGTTGAGGATAAGTTTCAATGAGTGAGCCTAGGAGGTTGTCTAGTGATGGTAGTGAAGTTTTATTTTGTTAAAAAGGGTACTTTCATGTTTTTAATAATTATGTTTTCATGGACTGTCTAAGAACTTAATATTGGGATTTTATGCTAAGAATTTTTGTAACACCTCGACCTTTTATATTAGGGTATTACCAAGGACGTAGTCAGAGCATTAAGTCAAGGGAGTATTTCTGGTAACGTTTTCCTCGTTTACACGATGTAATTAGATGATGGAGTGACTAGGAAATTATATTGTGTATTTATACGTGTCATTTTATGATGTGTATTTATGGGGAAATGTTATGGAATAAATGTTAAGAGTGAAAAAGGCGAGGAAATGCTGTCCAGGGCATTTTCGGATGCATGCGAACGACGCTGCGGACAAGTCATGTCGTCCGCAAACGTTTAGAGCGCCGTCCCAAGGATTGGGACGACTCAGGATGCGATTTCGCGTCCTGACTTCACTGTGTCGCGGACTTTCGGATGAGTCTGGATGAGTGTGGATGTGGTGATGCCTCGTCCGAATCGAATCTGTCCTAATTCTAGATAGTTTTGGACGATGTCTGGACGATGCGGATGTGGATGACTGCATCCAAATTGAATCTATCCTAATTCTGGACGGTTTTGGACGATGTCCAGACGATGCAGATGTGGTGATGCCTCGTCCGAATTGAATGTGTCCGATTTATGGACAGATTTGGACACTTGTGGATGCAACGTGCGGATGCTAAAACACGTCCGAATGTTGTTTTCAGACGGTACAGACAGGACGAGGACGGCAGTTCTTGTCCGAGAACACGATTTGGTCTTAGGGATTTTACTCATGCAGACGAATGTGGACGAGACCTGTGCGTCCACACTTGTCCGAAAGATCGCAGTTCAGCATAAAATTAGGGATTTAAAATCTAATTTCTTGTCGTGTAGTCCATAAGTACACCCTTTTGGAGACCAGAATCGACCCTCCCCCACCTTCCAGCATAGGCGCCGACCTCCCCCTACCCGTCGCCTCCTCTCTGCCTCCCTAGGTGTCCTCTTGTCTCTACCTTCAGGTAATATCTCCCTTTCCTGGCATTTCTTCTCCAACCATTCTTTGTTCAGTTGAGAAACCTGCGTGAGAGAGAGGTAGAAACCTGTGAGAGAGCTCTTCTTGCGTGTGAGTTTGTGAGTGTTCTAGTGAGCTAGTGATTCTCCTTCAGTGAACATGAGTGAGGTGAAAGCGGAGAGGAGTGAGCTGCTTTGAGCTAGAGTGCCGCTTGTAAGCAGAGGAGCCATGAGTTAGCGTGCTGTCCATGAGTTTAGTTCATCAAATCAGGTAAGGAAATAGGGGTGTCTTGGCCAGTGGAGGCCTTACACCACAAGTAGAGTGTGTGAGTGGTAGATTATTAATGCTCTGTAGTATTTCCTTGGGTGAATTACTGCTATTTCCTTTGCTGTAGTTCGTAGATTTCTTTGCTGATAGCTTTGTTTCCTATTGTTTGTGATTCCCTTTATTATTGGTTTGGTTATAAATGCTTTACCTTGATAGATAGACAATTGATGAATGATTAAATGAGTTAACGACTTGAAAGTAGGAGCAAACTAGTTATGAGCTATGCCTTTGAGATGACCCTGTTCTTTATTTGTTTACTCTCTATAATGTTCTGCTGTATTTAGTTTAATTTCCTACGTTTAAATACTTCATTCATGCATATGTATATTATTCTGCTATATATCTTTGTTTGTTTAATTGCTAATAAGTCATAAGCATGTTTAATGGCTAATTAATTAGAATCTTCGGATAATGAACTAAGTAATAATCTGGAGCATGCTAAATAATTTATCGTAGCTTAAGTGATCATTTAATAATCTATGCATGTGAACTAATTATAATCTAAGCACGTGACCTAATTAATCGGTGCATGTTAATTAACTAGTCATAATCTTCAATGAGCATGTTAATTAACTAAACTTGAGCAGAATTAGCTTGTTGCATGTCAAATAATTAAGCACGTTAACTAACCTAACTAATTAACTTAACTAACTAGAATAATTAACTACACTCAAGCATGTCAATTAACTTAGATAATAATGGTAGATAACTCAATTGTGCCTTACTTGAGTATTTGATTTATTAGAATAATGGAAGCCTGTTATTTAATTTAACTTAGAATAATATAACATGTTAATTAACTTAACTAGAATAAGTAATTAACTAGAGTAATTAGCTATAGAATAATTAATTAGGATCACAATTATAATCTTAATCAAACTTGAGCATGAAATCAATTAGAGTAAACAACTAGACTTAAGAATGTGTAATATGTTAATTAAGTTAACCAGCTGTCTAGTTCGGTTATTAATCATATCATTGAGCACATTAACTAACTAATATAATCAAATTAACCTCATGTGTAATTCGTAGCATGTAATTAGTATGTTTAACTTGTTAGCCTATTTAATTAGCATGATAAATTAATTAGTAGTGTGTTAGTATCTAGGGCATGACATGTAATTAATAAGTAATTAGCATGTTCGAATTGCATGTTTAATTAATTAACTAGGATAGCATGTTAATTAATAAATTAATATTAATCAACCTGAGCTTAATTAACCCCGTAGTCAATTTATCTTCATTAATATTTTGTGTATTCCCTTCTATTGCAATTGCATTTCTTTATTAGAGAATTGTTAAAGAAAAGCTGAAAGACGAAGGAACTAAGTATGAATAAATTAAGAGTTTCAATTATGATGTTTATCTTTCCTTCTAATGTTATTGTCTTATTGGTGTTTGTCTTCTTTGTGTTCAATGTATTCTCTATGTTCATTGTAAATTATAAACCTGAGTATGTTAATCAATTGGAACACCCAACTAGAATAATGAACATAATTATTTCTTGAGCATGAAAAAAAACTAGGATAACTAAGGATAGTCTTTCCCGAGCATGTAAATTAACCAAGATATGTAACTAGAATATTAAATAAGATCCTCCTTGAGCATGTAAATCATTTAGGAAACTAACTAAAATAATAATACTAAAGACCTTTCTTGAATATGTTAAGGAACTAAGATAAATAACTATAATAATAAATGTTATCTTTTTGGGAGCATGTAAATGGATGAGAAAATTAACTAGGATAATTAGCATGTTAATCAATAGTATATTCGATTCCTCTTTCAATTATTATTGTGTTCTATCAGTTTAAGTATGTTTTCATTGTTTCAATTCATTGTGTATTGTTCTGACATGGGTGTTCAATTTCTGTATTTCCTTATTGAGTTCGTTCGCTGTTTGATTTCCTTATGTGCTTTGCTGTTTACAATTTCATATTCCAATTGTTCTCTAATGTGTGCTTTCAATTACTGTTATTCATTATATGTGTAATTTAAATTACAGTTTGCTTTCATTTCAATACGATGGTCATTTACATTCCTTTTATGCGCACTTCAATTTCTGTTATCGTACGTTATAATGCATCATGCATCATGTTAGGTTGAGAATGTATGGTCATGTATCATGTTAATGGAAACCAATAAGGAGTGCCATCTTGTGGTGGCAATCACATATGCATTAAATGATGTAAAATGTTAAGAAAATGAAGGAAATGGATAGTCGGAGAGCGGACGGGTAGCGGGTCTAGTCTGCAACTAGCCGAAGCCCCTCCCTCTTAGGGTACGAGGGTTCTAATTGCAAGTAAAAGGTTAGATCCAATCTACTATTCCATCACAAAGGAAATCTTCCAATCTCTCGCTCGATGTACAAGTAATGAACGAATGAACGAAGGTAAAGTAAAGAATGAACGAATGATGAAATGAAATGATTGGTTTGGGTGGCCCCCATTCCAAAAAAGATTAAAGAGAGACATCTCACGTTGCATTAACCATTTTCCTTACTAAGCCTTTGGACTTACAGTTACTTGTGGTGTAGATGTAGATACGCATATGTGAAAACAAATGCACCGAATTAGGAGTCAATACGAAAACGAAGAACAGATAATAAAATGCAGAGATGAAGGATTTGTACGTGCGAGGGAGCTTGTGCCTGGCCAGGTTAAAAGAGTAAAATAAAGAATGATTATAATTAAATTAAGTTTTACTAAATTGTATTCAAATGTTTAGTTCTTCATTAAATTATTTACACTTCCGCAATGTTTTAAATAAATGATTTCATAACGCTTCCGCTATGTTTACAAATGATTTCATATCTGTGACATTTCACAGTATACTACAGTTTGCGAAAGGTTGGTAGCGGTCCGGTTTAGATGCACTCTGATATCGTTTTAAAACGAGATTTCAATGGTTTTATAAAAGTTTTAAATTTCACGCGTTTTTAAACGATTACGAAAAACTAGGTCGTTACAATTATATAAGTGGACTTTTATATATTGTGGAATTTTCATGTGATGCTTTACCATTACAATTATTTGATATGTATTTCGTTAGTAAATTAATGACCCAAAGACTTTAATTTAACATTTCACATTTTGATAAAAAGATATATTTTAAAAAAAGAAAAGACTTTGAAATTTGGGTCACTACAGTTAGCTATTTAGTCTAGGGTTAGGGTTTTGTTTAGCATGGTTGAATTTTTATTATTGAAATGAAAATTAGAGATTTCTTTCTAGTGGATTATTGAGGGCTGCCTCTCGAATCGTTTACCTTATCGTTCAAGAGTGGTGGGATTAATTGTGGCGGTTTAGTGGGATCTCCATATAATTCTCTCGAGTTAGAAAGTGAGTGGGTTCCCATAATTTCACCATTGTTTAATATCTTTATTTTATCCTCGTTAATTAATTGTTTCTTCGCGTGGAGGTTGATCTTTTGGGACTTAAAAATAGTCATAATTGTGGTGAAGAAGCCTCCCTAAATTTCAGGATTGAACGGCCAGTTCGAGTGTTCAAAATTTCTCTTGAAAATATGCAAAATGCAAGTCCGTGGTGGCAGTCTATCAACGTCTAATTGACCATCCTTCGACAAAAGGTGACGTTCATGTTGTCCAGTAGACTGCCACTTAATTTTTCTAGGAGTGCAATAGTTCTGAGCTACTACCTGCAATGCTTCTTTAGGAGTGCAGTAGCGCTCGACTACTGCTTTGTTCTAATTTTTCATCTCCGCGAGGGTTGTGCACTCCAACGACCATGGCTGCATAGAATTTTCATCATTTTCATGATTTTGCCTTTGTTTATTTGCACTTTACTTCCTATCTATGTATAAAACTTTTACTCTAAAAATTAAAAACAAAAACAATTTGAAAATACCTTGGTAACTCTCAAACTTGCAAAACTCATACTTGAAATTACTCGATTTATTGGTATAAAATCAACTCATCAACGCATAAGCAAAAATTAAAACACCCAAGAATAAATGCATACAGACCTCAGCCAAAGCACACATCTTATTCCGAAGTTTATTGTGCTACTTTTATGCTATTCTTTCTTTGTATCAGTAACTTACCATTAACACAAAGTTATTAATGCAGAAAACATGTTGTCTTTTTTAAAAGCCCATTGCGTCATTGGGTGATTTTTCTCCTGATCTTGCTGCACGAAGACAATGGGGAGGTGTTTGAAGTTGCATTTGGATAGGCCCTCACTGTATTTTGAAGAAAATAAAGAATTTAAATAGGTAGATGACAACATATGTTTTTGGAGATATTTGTTCCTCTCCCTTACAACACAATTCTTAATGTTTGAGTGCTCTTTCCCTGCTACAATCTTTTGCTTAAGTAATTATCAATTAGAGAATTCTTAAAAAACATAATTAAAAAATAGAAAGTACATATTAAATTTTAAATTTTAGAATTTTAAGCAAGGTAGATCTGGACAAGTACATGAATACTTAAAAATTATATTTTATTACTCTCTTTCTCATCTTCGACTTTTTCTTCCTTTAGATGGGAACTTTTCCTCGGTAAAAAAACCATCGTTTTCTTCACTCCAATAACACAGCTATTCGAAGAGTAAATTTAGGTTGCAAAGCCCATTGCTTTTAAATACCCAATTGTCATCGTCTTGCTCAAACGGCCGTCATCTGCTTCCCTCCTCTCCTACCCGAAAACAAAGAAGAATCGTTGTTGTCTTTCTTCTCTGCAAAATTGAGAAGTGGAATTCCTCTACATCCGTTACGCCTCAAGGGAACCCAAGATGGAATGGAGAACGACTCGACCTGAGATAGACCGAATCGTCTGACTCATTTCTTAATCTAAAAATTTATAAGCACTGGAATTTAATTAAAATTAAATTTGCAAGCCAGCCCAAAGATAGAGGTCCAAAAGTAACTTACCAATAACGTGAAATTATTAATTATAAATAAAGAAATTATGAAAGGAAAATAAAACAAAAATAGAAACTAAATACGAATCTCACTAAAAATGTTTAAGTCTCGCTAAAAGGAATTAAAAATGACTTAGATGGCAAAAAATTTCAATTTCTACTCCTGTGATGGAATTTGGAAACTAATTTGATTATTTCCTGAAAAATGAAAATGAATAAAGGGTGAGTCAAACAATGCAGTAGTGATTTAATTTTATATTCAACATTTTTATCATATGAAACATGAAGACATTTCTATTATATATTTTAAACAGATCTATATGTGAAGAAATAATGACAACAATAAATTAAATAACAGAATTTAAATAACAACGATACTCATGCGATCGCAAATAGCCAAACAAACACTGATCAGGTTTAAGGATTCGAAACCAAGAACACGACACAACAGTTGTCCTATTACCCATTTTAACATTAAAAATAAATAAATAAAACGATGAATATAATTGAACTGAATATTAAAATTGACAAGCTCAATTTAAATTGATACTTACATTTTAGAAATTTAAATGCATTAAATATAAAATATCCCCTACCTCGAACTTGAGCCTAACAATATCAAAGCCCATCGAAGCCCAACGGTAGACAATTCCGACAATTTCTAAGTCTTGAAACCTAACCATAATAATTTATTAAAAATTAGGATTTAATTTAAAACTTATTATTTAAATTTTTAAGTGTATGAATATAGCCCAAAGTTGGAGGCTTAACTCATCCAATAAAATTTATATCAACCCTAGAATGACCCTAGAACAATTAGGTCTAAAGTTTGGGTGTAAAAATTTTAAATTCTGCCTGAAACAGTACACGGGTCAGCCCAAAACCAGGGCATGGACCAGGCCCAACAACATGGACAGAGGCTCATGGGCTAAGTAGCCCACGGGCAGAACAACCCATGAGTCACTCGCCCTGTGGACGGAATTCTCTATCCATGGACAGAGTTCGATCGCCTTCAACGCAATCATTCCCAACGACGCTCGATAGTAGGAAAAGGGTCAAGAGTTCTGGTCGGAACTCTTCCCCCATGACTTCTATACTAGGTACATTCCTTGGCGATTTGACGGAATCACCGTTGGTTAGGAAGCCTTCAACAATTCTATCGAATCGCCTTTTGGCCAAAAGACCGAGGCTTCTAATCGGAAATCCTTCCCGACCTCCAATATTTCCCATAAAATTAACATAATCAATTTAACAGATTAAACAAGCATCCAACATCAACCAACAATCTAGAATTTGAAGAACTTCAAGAAGGATTTAGATTCCTTACTTGAAGAAATTTCTTTTCCACAACACCCCGCCTGAGAAGACTTACCCGTCCACGCCAAGATCCGACCCTTAAAATAAACTAGTCGAACTCAGTTTCATGAAGAGATTAGAAACAGATAGGGGAAAATCGTAGCTTATCTTGGCAAAGAACAAAGCTGTTAACTCGCCGGAGGAAAAACAAAACCTTACTGTGCTGACACCTCACCGAAGGCGAACGAGACTGGATTCGGGAAGGTGAGAGAGGGAGAGGGCAGTGGGGGAGACCTTCCCCACTTCATCTGAAATAGTGGGAGGTTTCCTCGTATTTCAGAAACAACCCCCCGGATGGGGGTTATTTTAGCTGCTTAAATTTTTTTAAAAAAAATAATTTTTTTTTCTCTTGGGCCGAACTGTCCCAGATATAACATTCTTCATCGCTTACAAAATTTCGTTCCTGAAATTTAGAACAATTTCAATTGTACCATTGAATAAGTGAGGATACTTTGGCATCATTTCTGATCCAATCTCTCAAGTCGCTTCCCTTTCATTATCATTTTTCCACTGTGATGCACCACAAAGTGCACGAGGTCAAGATTGGGTTATGCGCTCAAACGACTAGACCAGAACTGCACACTCAACTTCAAACAAGTATATCTTCAATGCAGCCAATCACTCTCAAATTTATTTGGTATAAAGAACTGGCAAGGAAGAAGCTTCACACCAAAATTCACAATCAAAACTGCAAGGGAATGAAAATTATGCAATTGGGCAATGCATTATCTAGAAACCAAATCACCAAAAACAGAATCGACTATCTCCAAATAAGATTACACAAAATCAAGAGCTTAATTCCAAAATTCACCAAATCATAACCAGTTCAATACAATCCAGAAAGGGTCTCAATCTCTAAACTCCAGAACCAAATCACGAGCAAAACAACAAGAACAATAACACACATACAAGCTGGTCTACAAGCTGCACAAATCCTGGAGCTGCAACTTCTATGGACCTTGATCAAGGAAAGGTGCTAGGAGAACTCAGTGTAAGATCTTTCCTTCAAGATTGTAATATCCTGAATTTTCGTAGAGCTAAGCACAAGGCTTAAGTGAATTTTTGGGATGTTAGGAGTTGAATTGGACAATTTAAAGATATTGGTCAAGAGAAACATGTTTGGATAAAGTGAACTACGATACCAAAAATATGTCCATACTTAGTTTAGGGAAAGGATTAAGGTTATGGAGAATTGTGTGATAATATTTGGAGTTAGATAGGACAATATGAACTAGATTGATAGTTAGTGAAATTATTAAGAGAAAATATATTTGGATATAAATGGGTATATTGGAGAGAATAATGTGAAGGAGACATTTTGGATAATTTGGAAATTTAGGTTAGAATAGTTTGGAAGAGTGATTTATTAAGGATATAGATATTTATATATATTTGGAGAAGAAGTATTGTGTGTGTGGGTGTATATATATATATATATGATGATAGATTGAATGGAGGTTGATCATGGAGGTTGATTATCCAAAGAATTTTGATCAACCTGTAATTTCTTTGGTGAAGAAAAATTGTAGCGGATGATTGATTTGGTGTAGAGGTTGATCACCCAAAGGAGTTGTGATCAACTTGAAATTCAATAAGTGGCAGAATATGGATCGGCGGTTGATTGGAAGGAAATGACGGTTGATCGCCCACTGAAAAATCATGCAACCGGCGTTTTGAAGCAAACAACATTTTAGAAGATAGCCGGTTGACTGTCCAAGGGATTTGATCAACCAGTATGATCAACCGCCAATCTAGAACAAAGAATTCAGCGGTTGATCGATTAAATGGAGGTCAATCGTCCAAATAGAAATCGATAGACCGCCAATCTTGAAGGTAGTCTGAAAATATTTAAATGACACCCGAAGATGGAATGGTTTGTCATCTAAAACATCTGGACGATCTGGTATCCTTTCTTTTGGCCTTCCATCTGTGCCTGGACAATGAAGAGTCGTGGTTTGTGGCCTATAAATAGAGAGAGAAAGGAACGAGGATTCACAGAGAAGGAAAACCCTACGAAAGCTCAGCCAAAATCTTGAAAGAAGTCTTGCTTCTGGAGTTTTGTGTGAATAATAGAGAGAAAGGTTGTGAGAAAGACAAGAGGAATGAAAGAATATAGAGAGAAACCATGAGAGTTTTACAGAGAAAAGAAACCACGAGAGTGAGGGGCAGTGAGTTCTTAGAAATTGAGAGAACTTGAAGGAGAAGAATTTTGCAAGGAAGAAAGTTGTTGGGTATTCTCCATGGCCGTGGGTGAAGAGTGCGAAAGTAAAAAGTGACGGTTTGAAGGAAGTACATGAGCTTCACTTCGGGTTTTTACAGAGAGAAGGTGACAAAAAGAGAGTCTGTGAGATGTTGAACCATAAGATAGTAGCTAAACCAATCCCATTACAGTGCAATAACAAAACAAACCACAACAACTTCTGCATAACACAACAACTAGCAGGGTATACTTCACCCAATAGAAATGCCTAGCCCACAATGTTCTTTCACGGGAACAAACACAAGGTCCAAACCATGAACAGAAACTATTTTAAACACCTACTCAGTAACAAATTGCATCAAGGCTTAATGCAACGGAAATACAAACCCATTACAGAACATTAGTCTTCTTAAAAATATTGGCAGAAACCAAGTCACAGCATAACCAACAATCCAATTACTTCATTGAAATTGTCCTATACAAAGGAAAAGAACCATTACTTGAACGACCGAGGGGACCCGAGAGGAGCTTCCCTTCCCTAGGCTTTCCTCCTCCACAAAGCTTCTCCTCATCACAGCACTCGGCCAACCTCCAGAACTCCCAGCTCTGTCTCCATCTCTCCCTCAGTTTTCTTCTCCCGAGATGCACAATCCCTCTCAATCTCTGCATTTCAACTCACCCAAGTACTCATCACCAAAGTTTCTGCCTTTCTACTTCACCAGAGAGGTCTTCCATGCCCTGTCATTGCACGCCATGCCAAGCCATGCCTT
Source organism: Begonia loranthoides (assembly GCA_022433065.1). Taxonomy (NCBI): domain Eukaryota; kingdom Viridiplantae; phylum Streptophyta; class Magnoliopsida; order Cucurbitales; family Begoniaceae; genus Begonia; species Begonia loranthoides. Next base: position 18,703,909 of record CM039480.1, on the reverse strand, counting down.
TCACACATCTGAGTTCTCATCCACGCTATCGCTTCTATCAGTGCAGAACCAATAGAAGAAATTAGTTCGGACCGAACCGTGGAACAGATCGCCAGTCGGCCATCAACCCGAGGCCAGAAGTCGCAGCCCCCCGATGCCAAACTTCCTCTATCGAATACCACGCCGGTGTCAATCCATCATGTCGTTTCCATTTCGTCGCCATCGCCGGCCACTAGAATTGACAAAGCCTCGAGGCACACCTCGACTCGACGCTAACCCATCCCGCAGAGTCCGACGCCCAAGTCATGACCCGCGACGCCATCAGCACCTCGTCGCTCACTTGCTGTCCATTGCGAAGGAGCCATCCCGAGCTCACCGTCTTCCCCCTTCTTCCCCCTCATTCTCTCTTCTCTGTCGCACTCTCTTCTCCCTCTCTTGTTTTCTTCTCTTCTCTTCGCGAAATGGCCGAAGGCCAATTTCTCCTCTCCCCCTTCCTTTTCTTCTTTCGTGTTCTAGAACCAAAACAAATGGTGTGAACCGTTTCTGCTGAACCAGTTCATGCCCTCCATATCTCCTCCTTAATTTACCCCTTTTTATTCTATGTTTCACTTAAATTATCCCCTAATTAATTAACCTCTCGCATTTTAAAATCCAATAATCTCATTTTCTTCTTTTAATTTTTCCTTCTAAATTATTTATCCCCAAACTTTATAATTTAATTCATTAAATTAACATATATATTAAGTACATAAATTTCCATAAATTATAATCAAGTGAATACGTCTCTGGTAATACCCCAAAAATTACCCAATTAATCTAAATACTCCTAATTACTTTTCAATTGTCCTTATTAAATTTTGATATAAAAAGTCAAGGTATTATATTCCTTCTTTATATAAATTTCGTCCTCAAAATTTGCTTAGTGAAATACTCTCTCTAACACAAACTGCGCGTCAAATCTCTTCTTTAGCTACCCAATTTGATGACGTAGTTCCCTTGTGGTCCTAAGACTTCATTTTATCTTGACTACCAAATCCTTATTATTGACAGTTCGTCCAACTACTGCAATTGATCAACTTGACTTCATTCAAAACGCATCACTTGTACCAAAAAGTTAATCCAACTTTCGAACTCACTCTTCGATCACATCAAATCCAGTAGAAAACACCTTAACCATGACCATTCTTCTATTTTCCCCCGGTTCAACCCCAAACATCAAGAGTAGAATGACAACTTTCTTATATCCAAATATTGCTTCAATCCAATAAACACTTCATCGTTACCACTCAACTCTTGAATCTGCAGCATTTTTCTCCCTTAATTTGACATTCCTCATCAAATTTGTCCAAAATTCCCATGTGATTCAACACCAAGGGAGTGTCTCCTCGATCTTCTTACTGCTAATAGACTCACCACCTAAAGTTGAACTCACATCTCCTTTACTTTTTTTCCCCTCAAGTCCATTGCACTTCATGACTTGAGTCCAAGTACATGCGACCTTCCTCGCTCACTCCATGACTTATTATGCTCTAATGTGCTCTCCACCCTCCAATCCATCCATCCAAGCTTTTCCAAGTTATGATTTACACTACTCCATGGCTGAGTAGGACGGGCTCCGTCTTACTTCTCTTTTTGTATCTATAACCATTCCCATTTCTGTTTCAGTTTTTGTTTCCATATTTGTTCCCATTTTCGTATCTATTTCTGTATCTATTGTTGTTTCTGTTTCTATTTCTGTATTTGTTTCTATTTTGAGTTTTTGCATCTGTTTCTGTTTCTATTTCTATTTCCATTTTCGTTTATGTATTGTTTCTGTTTCTATTTCTAGAAATTTATTTCTGGAAACTTCCTTTTTGTTTCTATTTTTTTATCTGTTTCAGTTTCTATTTCTATTTCTGTCACCATTTCTGTTTTTGTTTCCGTTTCTGTTTGCGTGTCTGTTGCTATTTCCATTTTTGTTTCAGTTTCTGTTTTCGTTTTTGTTTTCATCTTTGTTGTTGTTTCCGTTCTTATTTTAGTTTCTGTCTCTGTTTCTGTTTCTACTACTCGTTCCCGGAGAAGATCAACTGATTGTCTCCGCCCTTATCGTGCAGTTGTGCAGTCACGTTCTTGATTATCTTGATTGAGTTCGGACCGAGATGGAGAACTTAAACCCAGTCTGACGTAAGTCCTACTATCCATTCAAATACTAATCCAATACTTAATCCTTATCCCATTGACGAACATGGAGTACCTCATGTCGGAATTCACCGTTAAATCTAAGTTGGTCACACCAACAGACTAGACCTTCCAAAACTTTGCGTAAGAAATCCAACCTATGCAGGAATCAGCTTATTCTAAAATCCAATAGATTTCTCTTTCAACTACGCTCATAAAAGTTCAAACATTATTCTCTTACTTCTTTCTCAAAGGTCAATCTATCATTTGTCTAATCCATTAGAACCTAGGTGACCTCGTTTATCTGTCTAGTTGGTCTAATTCACTTGGGATTTTTCTTTCCACTTATTTTCTCTTCCTTATTTCCAAAAATTTGGGCAGAGTCTCCTCTGTGTCTACACTCCCCCAAAGCTATACATCTTGCATAAAAATTCCAAATAGTTCTAGAAAAGTTCATCATTTATATTGATACAATTTACTTATCTTCTTTGGACTCATACTACACATTCCAAAATATATCAAGGTATACTACCAAAATACCAAATGCTTAGTCACCAAGCCTACTTAGTCCACTAGTCCCTACATATTATTTCCTAACAATTCATTTATCGAAATAGAATAAGGAATCATTTATTGGTAAAGTATTCGGAAGTATACTTACAGTGGAGGAAGTATTTTTCACGTCGAGACTTGTGCTGGCAGGCAGGCTATAAAATTAGTTTTACATTTGATACCAATGGTATCAGAGCAATTTATAAAAATTGTTTTAAAAACATAAATTGCTCTGATACTTTGCTCTGATACCAATTGTAACGACCCGACATTTCATTACCTTTAAAAAATACATGGAATTTTCAAAACTTTTACACAAAGATTAAAGCCTTCATTAAAATCCTTTTTTGAATAAAATCAGAGTGCCTTTCAAAGCCGGATCATCAAAACTCATTCGTGAAATCATAGCGGAAGCAGTTGTAAAACTTTTTATGAAAACATAGCAGAAGTGAACTCAATAAGAAATACTAAACAAAGCATTACACGTTAATTACAAATCATTTTATCTTTACAAGTCATTTTACTTTTACTTCCCTTAGCCTGGCCAGCCACAAATTCCCGCGCGTGCAAATCCTTCATCCCTGCTTTTTTACCTATGCATTGTTTTCTCGTCCAAGTACCTACACCTCAAGTAAACTGTAAGCCCAAAGGCTTAGTAAGGAAAAGGGTTTATGTAAAATGCAATATGAAATATGCAGTATGCTATACTTCTCTTTAGTTCTTTTGGAATGTGGGCCACCCAAACCAATTTTTCATTACTTTCGTTGGTTCTTTACTCATACATCAAGCTGGAGATTGGAGGATTTTTCCCTAGAATGGTATAGTTGATCGTATCTAACCTTTTACTTGCAACTAAGTCCCCATTCCTGACTAGGGAGAGGGCTTCGCCTAGTTGCAGACTAGATCCGCTACCCATTCTACCTCCCAACTCCCTTTTCTTTTCTTTTCTTTCATTCATTATTTTCCTTCATTTTCTTAATGTTTTTCCTCACATAATGCATGTGTGAGTACCACCTGGTGGCACTCCCTATTGGTTTCTATTAACATGATGGATGATGACACATTCTCCAAATAACATGATGCATGAACATGACATTAATTGAATAGCGCATTTAATGGAAGTAATTAACCGAAATTGAATAGCACATGAGAATGAAAGCAAACTGTAATATAATGAATAACAGCGTATAAAAGAAGGTAACAATAACGAACGATATATAACAGAGAACAAGTATAATATCGAATGAAACAACGAATGGCGTACATAGTTTCAGAGCATAGAAACAAAGAAATGGTAATGTAAACATACTAATAATTAATTAAACTAACATGCTTAGACAATTAGAAATGGAAAGACACTTGATAATAAATAGCTCAAGGAACATAATGGAAACATGCTCAGACAAATATTAGATAAGTTAACTAATGATAAAGTACACTCTGGTTAACATACTCAGATCAATTAGTTATCCTGCTCTAGTTAGTTAAACCTACTCAGAGTGATTCATTAACAGGCTCAGATTAACTAGTTTGTTAAGAATGCTTAGATTAGTTGGTTAAACATACACAGCTTGATTTGTTATCATACTTATATTAACTAGTTACATAAGGAAATTACACCGAACACATAAGGAAATTAACAACGAACATTAAGGAAATTAAATTAGCGAATCATGAAGAAATAACTGTAAGGAAATCACATGACAATTAACAGTAAGATAGCACTACACGTTCATGCACTACCAGTAGTAAACATTCATCATTCATCACTTTTCTAACGTTGAGCATTTCATTTCAATCAATAATTGCAGTCAGGAAAATACAGGAAATTAACAACAAAAGAGTTAACATCAAAAATTCTAAACATACATTGTTGTTACAATTATTTTACATTTATTACTCTAGTTACTTTGTTAGGTAATTAACATGCTGCTCTAGTTAATTAGTTGATTAAACATACTCAAGGGATTTAACATATGCATAGCACTATTAATTCACAAAATACTTAACCAAGTTAATAATTAAACATGGCATGACTTAGGTCTAGTTGATTAAACATGCTGGTCAAGTTAATTAATTACAATTATTATTCTAGATAATTAAACATCCTTTTATTCTAGTTAATTGACATACTCAAGGGAGTAATTTCAATTATTATACTAGTTAATTAACATTCTCGATTAGTTAAACATGCTCAGATTAATCATTGAGTTATTATTCTAGTTAATTAGTTAAACAAATTAGATTCAATTATCATTCTAGTTAATTAGTTTAACAAGGAAAAACCATAACTTCTAGCTACACAGATATTTAAACAATTGAAATAGTAGAAAAATAGATGTATAGCACTAACCACTATCGAGTCCATCGTGACAGCAAATAAAGCAGTAATGTAATATCTTGAATCTTCGTTAAGCTGAAAATATAGCTTAAATGATAATTTTGGGGATATTAGGAACTGTGTTGGACCTGTAAGGGTATTGGTCAAGAGAAACATAATAGGAATAAATGAATTATAATACCCCATTATGTTCACAATTAGCTTAGGAGAAGAATTAAAGTCAATTGGAGTTATATTGGTTGATATCAATTGGTTGATGGTTAGTGGAAATATTAAGAGAAAATATATTGGACACGTTTAGATATTATAAGGTTGAAAGTATAGGATATATATTATTTTAGGACATATCGGATTTAATGAAGGATAAAGTGAAGAAGGAATGGTGAAATATTTGGTTTATAATGAGGTTTGGGCAATTGGAGAAGTGATTTATGAATTATTAAGGGTAATATATATATTGATTATATATTAGGTATGCATGGATATATCACATTGAGGAAATAGCGTGAGTATGCATGATCTAGAGAAAAATACATATAATTGTAGTTAGGAAACTATGGATGATCGGGGTGGTCGATTGACAAGGAGTCAATCGACCAGCGTCATCTACCACACTTTTGAAGCAAAGTCTTTGGCGGACGCTTGATGGATGTGTGGTCGATCATCCTTCATTAAAATCTATCGACCGCCATTTATGAAGGTGCAATCTGAAGAGTTTAAATTGACGTTGAAGATAAAAGGAACCACTCTCCGATCGTCTGAACGTCTGGTAATCAGTGGGAATGTCGTATGGAGTGTCTGATCGTAGAAATGAATTATGGTCATTAATAGACGTTGTCCTGTGGCCTTCTATATTCACGCAGTTGTTGGAGGGGCATGGTTGGAGGCCTCTATATTAAGTTGGAAGGTAGCAGTGTTTGGGAACAAAAGTTGGAAAATGGTGAAGTTATTCTACGAAAATTGAGAGAGAGAGAGAGTAAGGGTTTTCTGATATTGTGAGGGTTTCCCTCTGTGGAAATGTGGTTTTAGTGAGCGAATGATAATGTTGTGAAGCCGTGGGTGTTCATGTGATTGTCAAATTGTGAGTGCTGCGATATTGCTTGTGGGCTTCTGGAATTTCTGAAAGGTTTGTGAGAGAGAAGTTGCTTCATTGGTTAATGCTCAGTGTGCTGTTGAGGTGCATGAGGGATATAAACGAATGCTTAAAGTATGAAGGTTCTTTCATGAATATGTTATAGATGAGATTTTGTATGAAAGGATAATTGAGGTGTTTTGTGAATAATAGTCTATGTGAAAGGAGATTCTTAATAGAGTTTATCTATAAGCATGTCAAGGATAATTATATTAATTGGTTATCATTTTGATGGGTTATTGCTAGGTTATTTATGGTTAATAGACAATTAATCTTTGGGAAATATATCATGGATGTTTCGTTGTTAAATTGGTTAATGAATATGGGATTATTGATGAAGTGATAAATTGTTGGATAAAATGATTGTTGGAAAATAAGGCTCTTTGATAGTTTGGACATAATTGGAAGTTATCCATGTTAATTGGAGCTAGGGGATTTTATTATTGGAGATTAATTATTAATAGTTTTATGTGTAATGACCTGGATTTTCATACATTTAAAAAAATGCGTTAAATTTTGAGAAAAACATATCAGAGTCCAAGTCGGACCATTAGGAACATTTAAAATATTTCGGAAGTAAAACATTTGCGAAAGCGTAAATAATATAAAGAAAATGAACTAAACATTTAATTACAATTTAGAAAGAGAAAACTGAATTTAATTACAAATTAACTGTCTCTTACTTCTTATAGACTGGCCAACCACAAGCTTGCTCGTGCAAATCCCTCATCAACTGCTTCTTTAGTTGCTCGAGGATTCCGCACTTACGTGTACTTACACCACAAGTAAGACGTGAGCCTTAAGGCCCAGTAAGGAAATGAGTTTATGCAGGATGAAATGCCTCTCTTTAATTCTTTGGAATGGATCCGCCCCAAACCAATCTTTTAAATTACATATATTAGGCATAGTTACGTATTTTAGGAATAGCTCGTACATAGAGCATAGAGTTAGAGGAATCCTATGGTTTCTAATTAATTATGTTAATGGTCTTGTGATCCCAATAAGGGAAAGGTGGATTCTTTCCTCACTCAAGGCATGTGGCCACCCCGTGGTAGTATTCCTAATTGTTTCTAATGTCGTGATGCATGAAACTATTCTAAAAGCACATACAGGGAAACAAACAAATCATACAATAAATAATAGCAACAATACATTTAAAGGATGCTAACATGCTCGAGGAGTTCCTAACCAAATTTATTGAGATGTTTATTTTATTGAACAACTAGTAAAATTATTAAGCTATTTAATCATGATTGGGTAGTTAAGCTAGTTCACAGTACAGACAATACAACAAGGAGATTTGACAAAAAGGAAAATCTCACAAGCTTAACCAATTTATACAAAGTACTCAACAGCCCATGCTATCAACCAAGTGAAACATTTAGTCACAACCTAAACAATAAGGAAATCATCTACTAAGCTATTCAATATCAACAAGGAGTACATGTGAATCACAAAATGATCGTACTATGACAAATATAACAGAGGAAGTTTTAAAGAACTAACACCCATATCATACAAACTTAGAACGTACAGAGTATCCAAGCACAAAGAACATACAACAACAAGCATATAAAACATGTAAACTAACAACGTAAAAATCCACATACTAATATCCTACACTACCACCAACAAACAGTGAGCATTTCAGGGAACTTACACACAAAACGTCCAAATACAGAAACATATCCAAACGTATAGCAAGCAAACATATACAACACACAGACTCTACCACTCACGCACATGTTACTTGCGGTGTAGGGCCTCCACTTGGCTGACACACCCAAGTCTTACCATATTGAAGAACCAAAAACAAGGACAGCAACTCCCTTCCACGCAGCAACAGCTGCTCCAGCTACCGCTCACGGTTCAGCTCACGGCAACTCCGGCAAAGATAGCTCCAGCAGCAGCTCCAGCTCCGGCTTCCAGCATCCAGCAGCTCGCTCCAGCTTCAGGACCACCCAAGCATCCCCTGCCTCCCATCTCAACTCTGCCTCGGCCTTCAACAATTTCAAAGAAGGGAAGCTCTTTGTCATCTCCTCTCACTCTCTGGCTCTGCTCCATTTATCCTGCCCACACCAGAAGACAAACCCCCCCCCCCCCCCCTAATTCCCTCCAGCTCCAGAGGCTGTCCCCCATTCCGTGTACGATTCTGTAGAGAAAGATGGTGTTGTCTGTATAGCAGACAACAAAATCCATCCGAACTGAAAGAAGGACCATTGAATTAATCTTTTACCTATGTTTATTTAATAGCTTGTAAACTACTCGTTGTCCCTCACGAGTGTTTTAAAGGAAATAAAATTTTTATAAGGTAAAAAGTTACGGGATGTTACACTCGGTTAGGGCATGTTTAGCCGAATATGTGTCTTCGTGAGGGGAATTTCATGTCTTTTGTGTGGTGAACTCTAAACTTTTATTTTTAGGGAGTATTTAATCTTTCTCTTAAGGTTGCCCTAGGCAGTTGACTCAAATAATAGAACCCTTGTTTGAAATTGTGAAGATTTTTCCATAGCTGCATCTTTTTCGGTGAGTTACATCTGATCAAGCTTGTGCGTTGTCCATTGATTTCATCTTTTGTAAATTTAGGTGATATCTCTTACTACTACCCATTTCTCTTCCTTGTACCATCGAGGAAGAATATCTAGCAAAAGTGTAGAAACTTGTAATAAACTCAAGTTTGAGTGTTTTTGTAAGACCCTGACTTTTTATATTAGAATTTAATAAAGATAATTGGTAAAAAATTGGGGATATTGGATTAACGGGGTATTACCAAGAACGTATCCATTATATTATAATTTATGGAAATTAATGTAATTAAAATAATATCAATGTAATTGATTAAATTATAATATTTGGGATTAATTAGATTTACTTTACATAAGGAAAGAATTAGTGAAAGATTTAATTAGAATTTAAATATAAGAGTATATTAAGTAAAGATTAATTGTGAGGATTTATTGTTGAATAACTGAACCGGTTCAGTTGGAGAACCAGTTCAGGCATTCTCATTTCATCTGGCCTTCGGCCACTTGAAGAAATGAGAGACGAAATGAGGGAGAGAGAGCAGAGAGTGAGAGATCGAGGGAGAGCAGAGAGACGGCAAGAGATTGAAGATGAGGGAGAAGGGGCAAGACGCAAGCGAAGGGCGGTGGTGAGCTCGGGTGGCAACGTCGCAGGTCGGGCTTCCTAGTTTGATGTGGTGCAAGCTCGGGTCTCTGGATTTGGTGTCAACTGGCGACGCCCTGTCAATTTCGGCCGTCTATGGCAATGGACGGCGATGAAATGGCCGGCGTGGTACTCGGGAAAGGGATTTGGCGTCGGGAGGCTCCGGTGTTGCCTCAAGCCGATGAGTGAACTAGCGGTTCGTGTTGGACTGGCTGAAGGCCGTGGTCCAGCTTGTGGTCCGGTTTGAACCGGTTGTCCTTGCTCTGGAAGTCAATAGCTTGGACGTGCGTAGACCTCGTAGCGGCATGGCGAGGCAGGGCATGGCTTGGGTAGGACATGGAGCTTCTTCTGAGGAATTAATATGGCAGAGAAGAGGAAACTGATAGAAGAAAGGTGAGGGAGAGGGGTGTTCTGGCAGGGTAGTCCCTCGGGTGTGCAGAGCTGGGAGCTCTCTCTGGATTGAGCCAAGAACTTCCCTTTCTTCTGGTATGGTTCATTACCATTTTTCTCTGTTGCTTCAATCTGGATTCTGTTTATGGATGTATGATTTTTGTTAAGACTTAGGCTTAGATGTTCTGGATAATATGGATGAATAATGCCTCTGTTAGGTTCTATCGTTGAAGTTGCTTATGAATTTCCTTGGTTGCCTCTTGTTGGGTGAGTTTTGGTTACTAAGCAAGGTGTTCAACCTGTTGTGTTGCTATGAGGTGAAGGGTGACTCTGTGATGGAGTGTTTCGTGTTATGTTCTGTAATTTGATTAACTGCCATTGTCTGGAATATGTTTTTGTGTGGTTACGGGTCTGAAGCATGCTAAGTGGTTATTCTGGATGGTCTATGTGGCTGTTGGGTTGAGAACTTACATTGCTCTCGGTTGTGCTGTGGATTATTGATGGGAGTTGTTTCCTATTCTGATATTTGGCTAAATGGAATATAATTGGGCTATGAAATTCAATTAAGCACATGAATAAGAAATAAAGGAATAGATATAGATCAGGTTGTTAAATTATAGATGTTGAAGCTTGTAAGCATTTTTAATCCTTGTAGACAGTTAATGGGGAAATGGATTTTATCGGTATATGTTTTAATTGTGAAGGTATTGAAAAAGAGAAGAAGGACAACAATTAAGTGCGAATGCGCGATAAAGTTCCGAGAAAAGGAAATAGGAGTGTCTTGGCCATTTGGAGGCCCTACACCACGAGTATGTGTGCGTGAGTGGTAGTGTTTTCTTTGTTGTCATTGTTTCCTTGCTATCCGTTACTTCCCTTGATGATAGTGTAGAAATTATTAATGTTCTGTAGATTATTGTAGAATCTGTGATATTTCCTTTAGTATTTGCTCTAATATTATTGTTAGTTATGTGATTTGTTACGTTGTAAATATTCTTTGGTTGATAAATTGTTGTGGATTATGGAATGGTTTGCTGAGAAATAGAGAATGAGAAATTGAAGAGGGAAATGCGTGAGGATGACATAAGCACGAACGAATTATGATTTCTTTTACTTATGTTAATTTTATTATGGTTGCTTATTTCCTTACTTGCTATTTATTGTACGAGTATGTTAATTAATTAGTTTAACTATCTAATTAGTGGTTAAATAACGAACCCGAGCATGTTTACTAGTTGTTTAATTAATAGTTGTTAACCACTTCCTTGAGCATGCTTTATTAATCAACTAGTTGTATAATTAGTTGTTGAATAATTAATCTAAGCAAGTAAACTAATGTCTAATTAGCTAGTTAACGATAATTAATTATAGCATGATTAAGTAAGTGTAATTACTTCTTGAACATGTAAATCGACTAATAATTAATTAGAATAATTAGCACGTTTAATTAACTAACTAGCCTGCTAATTAACTAATGTATGCCATGTCTAATGGACTAATTGACTATAATAAATTAGAATCCAAATTGTAATTATTACTTGAGCATGTTAATTAACTTAACTAGATTAGATTTGAGCATGTATAATTAACTAGTTTAATTAATTAACTAGTCGTTAAATAACTAGTCAGAGCGCTTAACTAGGGTCTTACTTAATAAGTTTTAATCACTTCCTTGAATTAATTAGGACAACACTGAATTAGATAGTTAAGCATGTTTTAACTAACTAGAATGACATTAACATGTTAATTAATTAGGTATGTTAATTTAAACAAGATAATTAAGTAACTAATTAACAATAACTAAAACATGTTAGTAACCAAATTAGGATAACTAACTCGAATAACAATCGTAGCATGTAATTAGAACATTTATTTAATTAGCGTGTTTAAATGAATTAGCAGTATATTAATTAACTAGAATAATTAACCATGTTAATTAAGAGACTTGAATATGACTAGTCAAGCAAATTTAATTAACTAGCTATGCATGTTAATCCATTAAACTATTAAAGGCATGTTTAATGAATTATAATAAAAGGCATGTTTCAATCATCTAGGATAATAATTGTAATCCTTTTTTGAAGCATGAAATCAACTTGAGCATGTAATTAATTAGGATAATAACTTGACTATTAGATATAGCATGTTAATTGATTAGAATAAAAGCATGCTTAATCAACTAGAATAAAAAATTACCAATTTACAAGCATGCTACCATTATTTTTTGTCTATGTATGCCTCCATTTCTAAATTCTATAAGCATGTTAGATTTAATGAATTACTTGCATGTCTACCTTACCATTTCGTTATTTGTATGCACTCGCTGTTTCAATTAGATATTGTACTTGTTTTTTGTTGTGCACAGTTATTTCCTTCTATTATATGTTTTCCTTCTTTATATGCACTTTCAATTTCAGTTTGCTTTCAATTCCTGCTATACAGTTACTTTCTTTTATATGTGCATTTCAATTATTATGAATGTTATGTTATAAAGCATCATGCATCATGATAGGTTGAGAATGTATAGTCATACATCATGTTAATAGAAATCATAGGAAATGTCACCCTGGTGGTGGTACGCAAGCATACATATATGAGATAAAATGTTAAGAAAAAGAAGAAGAAAGGGGAATTTGGAGTGAATGGGTAGTGGAGCTAGTCTGCAACTAGGCGAAGCCCCTCCTTCATAGGGTACGGGAGTTCTAGTTTGCAAGTAAAAGGTTAGATCCGATCACTATGCCATTGCACGAGAAAAACCTCCCTATTCCAACTCGAAGTACAAGTAAAGAATAAATGGATTAAAGTAAAAGTAAAGTAATAAACAAATGAACGAAATGAAAGGATTGGTTTGGATGGCCCCCATTCCAAAATGGACTAAAGAGTGGCATTCATGTTGCATTAAACTCTTTTTTCTTACTAAGCCTTTGGGCTTACAGTTACTTGTGGTGTAGGTGTAGGTACGTGTACGTGGAATAAATGCACAGACTTAGAAGTAACAAAAAGATGAACAAACATCAAAGCAGGGATGACGGGTTTACACGCGCGAGGGAGTCCGTGGCTGGCCAGACATAAAAAGGGTAAAAGATAAACAGTTGTAATTAAATTAAATTTTTTTCCAAATTGTATTTAATTGTCTGAATTCATTTCGCAAGCGCAATATTTAACTATTTAGTTCTTTCATTAAAATGTTTACGCTTCCGCAATGTTTTAAAGACTCCATAATATTTTAAAGAAATGATTTCATAACGCTTCCGCAACGTTTAATATCAATGGTTTTATTATAATGCTTCCACATATTTTACTAACGAGGTTTTCTAATACGAGTTTAACGAATGGTCAGTAGCGATTTGGTTTAGCGTCGAGCTTTGCTTTGTTTTAAAAGAAATTCCAAAATTTCACACATTTTAGAGGATTTACGAAAAAATTAGGTCATTACAGTTTTCCATCGATGAGAGGCCATTGAAGTCAAAAGGTGCTGATGTAGTGCCTATTCGGACCAACTTGCAGCTCTTCCATTATATCTTACTCATCCCATCGATTTGTTAGTGTTTTTGGAGGGCATCTTTTTCACTCACAGGGAAAGAATTGGTCCAAAAATCATAGTAAGAAGCCTCATATCAATTGAGATAAACTTGTCCAAAGTTTGACCTAATTCTCAGCCGAGTGGGCATCTACATCCGAGGAGTTATCATCTTTGCATTCATATCTCTCCCATCCGAGCAAATTTTTCCCTAAAATTTTGAGAGATGTTTCCTCACATATAACAAGTGTTGTTGTCCAAAATTCATGCTAAGAAGTTTTCAATTGTTGGTGTTATTGTGCCCTCAAATTGACCCAAAAAATTTGTCGAGAAACTGTCTATTAGAAACAACTTGCAAACTTTCCTTTTTTATGGTGCATCAAAGATGACCTACCAATTTTATTTTTCTTTAATATAATGTCAATGTCTAATCATGTGTGTGCAATTAAAATATCAGGATTTAAATAATAGAATAAAGTTACAGAAAATAAATTAAATATTACGTTTTGTGATGTAGGCCCAATGGCCAAAACGTTTAAAAATTAGTGTCTTTATTTACCTAGATTTTGAGAGTTTAAGGTTTTAGGGATTTTAATCTTCGAGTTAAATTCCTTCTTAAATCTAAAAATATTCTTAAAAGAATTTAACCAGAAATTCCTTATTGATAAATTCTTAAGCGAAGCGGAGTTGAAATCGAGTCAACCTACACAGTTTGAAAGAAATTGGGACGAATTTGGATTAGGTTGGTTATATTTGGCTTGGCCGAACAGCTTTGTTTTGGGTCAATTTGGTTGGACCTATTTGGGTCGGTTTGGCTAGACTAGTTTGGTTCAACTTAGTTGTACCTGTTCAGTTTCGTTCGGTTCGGTGGTCTAGTCCGATTCAACTCCAACTTAAAAAACCAAATCTTCTTCTTCTTTATAAGGCTTCTTCTTCTTCGCAGGAGAATGTGATGGACTATATATTCATTTTATTATTAATCAAGCCTAAAAGAATATCATGGAGAAATTCAAGGTCAAGCATAGGTGGAAGTTCAAGAGCAATGGATGAGAAATGGAAAGACTTTCCAAAATTGTCTTCCTTTTGACCTCTTACAAGTATTTGACTATCCTGACATTCAAAACGATGTTATTTCAAAATAAGTGCTTCATAAAAATTGTAGCTGACAACTTGAGCTTTCTAGAATGAGTGGGATCGCTAAATTCAGACTTCATTTACTATGTCAAAAGCCCATGGAACAGTGAGTTAAGGAAAGTCCAAGTGTCCAAACTTGGAGAGCAAGGAAAATCAAGCTATGGAAACCATCCAAGTGGACGATTTCAACAAGGAATAGTTGCCAAAAGACCTCTAGACTTGGAAAATAAGAAAGAAAGATATTAATTAAATATTCTTTTACTTAATTAACCTAGTTTCTATTAAGTAGAACATCAGACAACTTATTCTATAAGCCGATTAGGGTTATTGTTGCTTAATTAGTTTATTATTATTTTATAATTTGTAATTGGCTATTTAAAGCCACCATATGTATAAGTTTTAAGGGGATTGAAAATGAATACAAAAAGTTTTTCTTTAGTTATCGAAATTGGAGTAATTTCTTTTTCAAACCTTTGATGAGTTATATCTAAAGTTCCCCCTCGTGTGCATTATATCACGGGATTAAGGTTACTTGTAAGTTGGGGAGCCTTTCTTATTGGCATATGCATTCTTCATCCTTGGAGGAAGAAGGTGTGAAGTGATGTCTAACTTTCTAAAGGCACGTCATCAAGAAATCATCCATACGGGAACATTCATCTCAATTGTTTCTATTTTTGGCGACATATTTTGTACCACGCATATTTCCTAATTCGTGGCTGATATTTATGTGATTTTTGAAGGGTTTTTTCTTATCTTATTCAAGAAGGTGTGGTCACAATTTCAGCTCAAAAGCTTCTTAAACGAATGAGTTACAAGCTTCCAAAGTTGGACCTTCCATATTTGAAATTGCAGAAAAATAAGGAAACTCAAGATTAGGTCGACCAGTTCGACCAATTCTGCGACCGAAACATCGATCGCAGCAAAAGATTGAATCTGAGTTGTTTTTCAGACACGGAACTCGAACACGGCCTCAACCGCTCTGCAACGGCAAAACCAGAAAACAGCCTTCATTGGTTGTTCAACATACTTCAACAATTATCCTACTTCTTCAACCAATTATTCAACACTTCTTCCACATATTTTATAGGTTATTTCTTTACCCCTTTTGCTGGTGCATCAAAATGGTAGTGAGCCTTATCTTTTCTTTAGGATGAGAGGACTACTTCTTCTCGTCAATTGCCTTCGGTCATCGGTAGAAGGGGAGCTATGTCACCGATGAAGGTTTGTCCAAACAAGATGAAGGTTTCAGCCATAGTGAAACCTTAAAGTGATTGCGACTACTCGGCTAAGAGCTTAATCATTCATCCAAAGCAAAGTTGAAGCTATGTCAGGGATTTTTGGTTGGAGCTAGTGGCGAGAAGTGAACAAAAATCTCTGAAGTAAAGAAGCTTTGAGATTCCAAAGGTGAGTTTTTCCCTCTCGGTGACCCTCTATTTATAGAAGAGATTTTCGATTGGCATCTCCCCCAAATTTGAGTGGGTTTTAGATTTTCCTCGATCGAATTAGTTTGTTGAGCTAAAAATCCACATCAAAATCTAATTTCCTCACTGAACTGAAGAGATTTTTAGGGATTAGGTTCTTATTTTGGAAAATCAACTTAAATTAAAATTTGAAAAGAATTTTAAGCCCTAATATGTTTCAACCTAGGTGTAGGGTTACTAGAGATCAACGACGTCTAACCTCAAATTGGGGTTCACATATACATCAGAGCAGATCTCATAGAAGGGAGTTCCATTCGACAGTATATCATGCAGGCTGAAATGGAAAGGAGGAAATTAGTATGTAATTTAAAAGCACTATGAGAAAAGATATACCTCTTTCTATCCGTTGAAACCATGATAATTGCAATCGATTCTGGCAACATTACTTGGTTTGCGTAGTAAGTGTGCAGGTCAACAAATGATATAAAACAAGTTTTCTTTGGGTGTGTCTAAAAATTAAACTATATATTAGAAGTGTTCAACTATGTAGTAAAAAAACTTACATATATCCACCAAATAGTAATAAGTGATGACCTGACTTGAACTTCCAACAATTCTTCTTCGGTCAAGGTACTACACTATATAAAAAGAATGCAATTATGATATTTAAAATAAAATCTTTTTAAATAAAGATTAAGCATACGGTAAAAAGTAATTCTCACCGTATCAGATGTTGATACTTGCTTTGGAATGTTGAGAGTAGTGATGTGGAAACTATTTTCTTTTTTAAAAAAGAAAACAGGAATCAAAATGTCTTAAGCATAAAGTCAAAATAGATATTAAGTTTTAAATGATATAGTTTCTTACTAGAGACCCTGCAAGTACACCATATATCTCCAGGTTTTTCTTTGTATTTGCATAGGCCAATTGCAAGAAAGCCTCCATTAGTTGTACATGCTAAAATGAATAGTTTAATAACTACCATAAGATACTAAGACATGAATTATTCCTGATATGTAGAGAATCAAATTCAAGACATACCACGTGCAAATTTCGATATGAAACAAGTATTGGATCTACATTTGACGATGGAGGGATAAGAGTCACTATCTGCAGAACATTAGCAAAAACAGAAAAAAGGAGACGAGTGTCTGATAGTAAAAGCTGATGAGGGTCTGGCTTCGAGAGATGGAGAGGCTGCTCGATCATCCACACACCTCCCCATCTCATTCATGAGTCTATTGAATGACATTGAGCTCTTCAATTTGCTTGCCCATTGCCTCAAACTAGTCATCAATTTGTTTAATTGGTTGCCATATGTTGCAACTGTGGAATTCAGGCTCTCCAAGCAGTCTACAATCGTGTTCTACCTCTCCTCAACCATCGATGTAAAGTGACATGGTTGAGGAGAGATTGAAAGGTATCATCCTTCGTAGGATCTGAGGGCATCAAAGGCGATGCTACCATGGAGGAAGGAGGTTGTTTGACCAACGTGGATGGAGGCAATCCGACCGATGTGTATGGAGGCAGTGCGGCTGACCTAAATCAAAGTTGTGTGGCTAACCTGGATGGAGGCTATGCCTTGAATACCCATTCCATTCTGACTTTGGTTATCCTCATCCAAGAAAAGATCACATGATTGTACACAACCACATCCTTTTAGTAGATTCTTCGCTAGTCGGTAGGTACCGTTATTCTGTTACGCTCAATGAATCTTTGAATAAGCCAATTATGTGGTAGACTCTTAGTCAGGTTGTTGAGGATGTTATACATGTGACTCAAAATCATATAATCGATGTTGAGTCTCTTCCCATTGTAAATCGTTTCCATCAGATACATATTCATGCAGCTTATATGGTCTCAATGTCTATCCTGAGGTAGAATCATATGTGATATCAGGTTATGGATCACTCGAGCTTTGGTGTTCAAATTTTTGGATTTTGGCTTGTAGAACGCTCCAATGTTGGGATTACGGTGCAGTTGTTGAAGCAATCACCTTCTCTTTGTCTAATAAAGTCTGGATCGCGAGATATGTAAAAATATTGCTCGCTGGGTTCCTCCGTGGAACATCCGAGTAGCTCATTTATATAGTTGGGAGTTAACCTCACTTCCTGTCCAAACATGTAACTCCTCAGCTCTAGTGATTGGGTGCACAATGCCAATTGGCATAGAACAACTTAACAATTCCCACACAGTAAGCTCTGCCCAGTTTCCACAATCCAACAATTCCTCTATGCTCAAACATTTCTTCTATTCCCAACTCCATGAATGTACTAAATTATATTATCTTAGAGACAATAATCGAACGATGTTTCATATCATTTTCGTACCTATCATCTGATGACATCATCCTGAAGACGGGTGAGAAGAATTCTGTTACCAGTTGTTAGGAATGGGCCGAATCAAAAACAGGTGGTGTTTGACTCTGAGATTGAGAGCGAACAAATTCAATTATCGTTCGACGAAGACGAGACAAATCAGATTGTGGTTGAGATTGAAAAGAAGCAAGTTTATGTTTGAGGGTCAGTTTTGTAGACTAGAATCCATAGAACAATCTTGAAGATTTAGATTTTAGAAAGTCAAAATCGATGAAAATCGCTCAAAAAACTCTAAAAAATTGTTGAAAAAATTTCCAGGTTCGGATGTGAACGTGTCTGCGGAGCGATAAGCTTATATAATAACGAGGATTCGTGGACACATTCTCGTTCACTGCAAATACATTAACGACCGCAAACACATTCTCGTTCACCCCAGATCCCTTGCGCACTATTGGTTGAACACTATTTGATAGTCCAAATCTAATGTTGCTCACCTCAAATCCCTACCACATGTTCGCGGACATTATATTTTTATATATTTTGGGCTTATATAATTGGTCTCGGATACATCTGTGGACACGTACGTGTCCACCACAGACACTTCTTCACTTGATGCGGACGTCTGAACTTGTTTTAAAATGAAAAACGTAACTGAAAGGTTTATCTTTTTCATTTTTCATAATTTAAGGTTTAATTTATTAGCGAAATTAGTTTAAGATTCTGTTGGTTGCTGATCCCATAATTCAAGGTTTTTTTTTTTTATATTAAATACCCTTAAAATAAGTTGTATATACTTGAAAATAGTTTTATTTTCCATTTAATGTGGGTGGGTTATTGAATATGATGAATTAGAAGGTAATATTTTTGAGATGTTATGTACATTACTCTCTAATATTCTAGCATAATTATTAAGGTGAAATGTACCAACTTATAGTGCGTGCCATCCTAATTCATTAAAAGGATAAAATGCAATAAACTCGTTGATAAAACCAATGATAGCATGAACAATCCACTCTCAATTTTTCATTGGGAGTGGTACAGAAGGTAGAGATAAAGTTTGTAGAGAAGGGTTTGCGTCTTGGTTGATTGGGTAAAAAAATGTCATGATATTTTTAATGGCTTTTTTAACAACGGTGGTTATTTTGCTAACAAGTCAAAAATTAGAGATCAAATTTTTCAAAAAAAAAAAAAAGAAATCATTCATACTATTAGCCGTCTTTGACCCTTAAAATCAGATACACAAGAGGGGATTTAATTTTCATAATTTTTTAATAATTATTGTTCATTGTGTTATTAAAATAATCCCACTTGATAAAAAAAATGTTACTATTTGATAAATTAACTTAATAAAATGTAAATATTTAGTAAATTGACATATTTAATGGAATACATCAACTTACACGGATGATAATTATTTTGATTTTTAAAATTAAAATTTAGGGAAAATGACAAATTAACCATCGTGGTTTGCGATTAATGACAAGTCAACTACTATCCTTTATTTTCTAACAAATTAACCACTGACGTATGGAAAAATGACAAAGCCAACATAGCTGTCACGTTCGTCGTTAAGAAGCTGATAGGGCGCCGCAGCCGTTCGTAGACAAAACGTTGCGGCGTCGTGGTTTTCCAAAAAAAGAAGGCCAAATTTGGCCTGGACGCCGCGGTAGTGTCTCAAGAGACCGCGGTCTCTTGAGACACCACCTTTTAAGTGGATAGAATTACCGAGATCTGAGCTACATTTGACATTGCTAACATCCAGTTCACGGTCTGCTCTCTCCCGAAGCTATATCCCACAGACCTGAGCGCATCGAGCCCTAACTCCGCAGCTCGACGCCACGCCACGCCTGCCTGAGTGCTCACCGTCGCACCCTCGAAGCAGAGAAGCGTTGTGTCTTGAAAATTGGCTACATAAAGCAGTCCTAGAGCTCGGCCATTTTCACCGAGACAACGAAATACTCTCGGCTCTCAGCGAAATACTCTCGGATCTTGGCGAATTACTCTCAGCGATCACAATGTATTCCCGATCTAAGAAATTGACGTTGAAGAGTGGGAGGGCAACGGTGGAGACTGTTGAACCCGTTCAAATTGCGGCGGTGGAAGATGTTCAACCCGAGGCAGTGGAAGATGTTCAACCTGCGGGGGCGGTGGACGACGAAGAAACCGCCGAGCCTGAACAAGGAGAAGCCGGAGGCTCATTGGTCCGATTCCAACCCGTTACAGCGGGTTTAAGGTCCAAACTATTCATGACAGCGAATTGCAAAACACGGTACAAAGAAGATATACAACACCGTGGAATTATTGATTCCAAAATAGTAGATTTGGACTCTTTCGCAGGAATGGGAATTAAACATATGCTCAAAGATGCTGGATTAGCCGGGTTGTGCTAGATGGGGGCAGTTACTGCGAGAGAATTGTTAGGATGTTTTATACAAATTTGATACTGTCCACCTAGCCATTAGAGGTGTGAACGTATCTTTTTGGACGGGAGTTGAGGTTCACTCCCAACGATGTAAATATAATGCATTGATGTATGCTGGACGGGCCAAGCGATGAATATTATCACATGTCTCGGGAGCCACCATTCATCAACCAAGGAGAAGGGCTAGTAGTGCTTAGATTGTTGCACCGGGATCCTGAGGTTACCCAGTACAAGAAGCCAAAGGGCAAGGAGTTGAATGTCATAGCCCGATTGATCCACCTGATCATGACCTACACGATTTTACCTCAGAACGGGCATCGAGACCATGTTAGCAGCATGGATCTTTATATGCTGGAGAAGGTGTTCACGGGGAAAAAGGTGGACATCAGATTTATCATCGTGAGCCATATGCATGAGGTGCCCAACAACCCAACGAAGAACCTGCCGTACAACTGGCTCATCCAAAGTTTCGTTGAGCAATTTGGGGTACCCATCTTGGAGAAAGAGCCGAGAATTAAAGAGTCGGCCAATGACGTGTACAACAAAGCTAAATTGGACCGAATGGGTATCACCCAAGTTGGAGGGGAATAGTTCTACAAGTCCAAGAAGCAGGCAGCACCTCTACCCCTCTTAGAGCCTTAGCATTCAGCCACCTCACATGAATAGTCGCCCCCTCCTCAGTCAGCCCACTTTACTTCGATGCCTGAGGAGACATCCGCCTGGATACGGAGGATGGAGGAGTTCCATCATGTTTCAATGACGAAAATACAAATGATGGAGAAGCACCTACAAATGCAACAGGTCCAAATGCAAAGAGGGGAGGAGCGAGCAGAAGAGAGGCATCGCATAGCAAAATAGTGGCATATGTGAGTAGAGGAGAGCCACCGTGAGGTGGTGGCAGCACTTAAGAGACGTGAGAGGCGATCAGCCTGTTCAGCATCCTCATCATTGTCCTCTGAAGCAACAGATGCCACATACCGCTTGTGAGTTATTTACTTTGTACGCAAAGTTCAGTTTTTACTTTATTTATGTTTCACGTAATGACGTGTTATTGATTTACAAAACCCATGTAGGAAGCCGCCAGCATGCTCCTCCAGCCATGCCTGCAGAGGTGTAGGGGACTAGTCAGTTCAAGCCTCTGCCCCTTAGAACTGTGCGTGTGGTACGTCTTTCATTTCGTTATATATGTGTGTTCATTCATGTTCATGCTTTGTTAGTATGACGGCATTTTGACATTTTTGTTGCAGTCTCTACAGATTATGGACATGTTCAAGAAGTATGTCCATACAAATACTTGGAAGAACATAGAGACGTGCGCAGTTCTTAGGGGAAAGCTTATCGATGATGATTACGTCGTCACTGATCTCATCTTCCCGGAGCAAGTCAAGATGCTAGATACGGTGAGAAACCTTCTTTGTATGTTAGTGTATAAGATTTTATCTTAGTACTCATCCAAACTTATATGCAGTGCTATCCAGTCGATGAAGAAGCCGTATTCAAGTATCATCAGGATAATCATCTATTCTCATTAGGGTGAATTCACATAAGTAACCATCTTGCTTCTCCGGGTTATCGTTCATGCTCACTGAGATAATCTAATGTGTTGTTTACATTTCAGACACACCCAAAGCAAGCGTGTTTTATGTCGTCCGTTGACCTGTACACTCAATTCGCTTACCAGCGATTGATGCCGGAATCAATCTCCATCATCGTAGCTCCCACTAACAAAAAACGGTGTATTTTCCCTTGTGTAAATTCTTAATATTGCTTTCCGCGTATTTGACTGGCAATTGTTCCCTTTCCATACCAGGTCGTTCGGCGTCTTGCGGTGTACGAGTGAGGGGATGAGGGCGCTGTGATAGTGCACTATTCCAGAACAATTCCACGAGCACGACCCTACAACCTTTCAATATGAGGGTTCGTTGTTCACCCCAACAGATAAATTATTCCTTAACTAGAACTTATCTTTTACGGTCAAGGATTTGCATCCAAAACGGACCAAGAAGAAGGCGGAATAGTTTAGTTCAACGATTTACGTTGTAGTTTATGTTTAGTTGAATTTGTGTACATTTACGTTGTAATGTATGTGTAGTTTACATTTATGTTGCGAATGATATGTTTGGATAATATGTGTAGTTTACATTTACTGGATGAATGATGTGTTTGGATGATACTGGAACTGCTTGGGATTTTGTACAAGATGTATGAGAATAGCTTTGGGGGGGTAAAGAAACAAGGGAGAATCTGGCAAAATTTTTATAAATTGGGGTGAGGATAAGTGAAAAGTAAATCCTATAATCAAATTTCATGCACACTCCATAACCAAATGTATGGAACCAATATATGAATTCAAATTGCTGAAACGAAACCAATTCAAATTTATCAATTCAAATTTATGAAACCAATTCATATATATAAATTCAAAATTTACAAATACAGCGTACAGTTCAATCACACATATATCAAACCTAATCTATCAAACGAATGTATCATGGAAGGTTAAGGTCCACATTTGTGTACGTTTGTGTTTGTGGACCTTGCGCATCAAACTCCTGCAGAACACATTGCAAATGAAATTAGCATAGTTCAAATAACAATTGAAAATGTAAACATGATAATGGGCTCATCTGCATCTCAAGTACTCTTTCGGGAACTGTCTCAAATACTCGCTCGGGGACTGTCTCAAGGACTATGGAAGGAATTGTCTCGGGGGCAATCTCGGGTACTCTAAAACCCATAAATGTGCCCGCCAACCTTCCTTTGCCGCCTCTGCCTCTCCCTCTGTCCCCTCTGCCGGCCCCTGCACTGGACTCGCCTCCCCCTTCGCACGTGCGGAATTGTGCCCCACACCCCCACACCGACCACAAGTGACGTTCAGATGTCTTTTGGTCAGCACTGTCTGGCTTGGGGCCTCGTCCACATCCAGTATTCTACGTTTGCGTGGCCTTCCTACAAGTGTTTTAAATGGCGGTGGGATAATTGGATCAAGATTCTTCACAAGAGGCCACTCGATTGGTCCATTGACAAGGCGGAGAAAGTGGGAGTACATCACCATGTATGTTTCCCAATGATAGCACGCATGCATAAATTTCTCAGGAGATCTCCTCATGAAGTGAATGCACGGGACTGCATGGACACATGGGATGCCGGTCAACTCGCACCGGTAATAGGTACAAGTACGCCTGTCCAAATCGACAGAGTACTATTCGTTATCGTTGCTGACCTCAAACAAGGCAGCTCCTGAAAACTAGGGGCTCCAATTTTGACCGAAAAGTTGTAGTTTGGCAAGCTGGTTGTTGATCATTGGACACAAAAGGTCCGTCGAGCGAGCCATCTTTTCATTTTTTTTCATGATCCTACCCATAATGCCCTTTCGAATAATCTTGAACATACTTAGAATCGGTTTGTCCAAGGCTGGTAGGATGCTGGCGTTGAAGGACTCGCTCAGGTTGTTGAGGCTTATGTTGCACTTTGGGATGAAGTAGAAGATATGTTTGGCCCAGCATTTCATATCTATTTATCGTAGATAGTTGTGGGCTGCTGGGTCCAGCAAAAATAACTTAGCCACCTCTCTCTCAAACTGCCTCACAATTGTGGCTCTAGATGCGACCCACATTGCATCCAGGACACCGTTTGCACGCCGCGGTGTCTTGATACGGTGGCATGCAAGCCAAGTTTGGCCTGGACGCTGCGGCGTCCCAAGACACTACGGCATCCAGGCCAAATTTGGCCTGCTTTTTTTGGAAAACCATTGCGCCGCGGCGTTTTGTCTACGAATCGCCTCGGCGCGCTGTCAGCTTCTTAACGGCGAACGTGACAGCGATGTTGGCTTTGTCATTTTCCCATACGTCAGTGGTTAGTTTGTTAGAAAATAAGGGATAGTGGTTGACTTGTCATTGATCGCAAACCACGATGGTTAATTTGTCCCTAAAATTTATTTAACATCAAATACGAATAAAGAAATAAGTTGAGTGAGATCAATTCTTTAAAATGAAATTTTAAAATTACATTTAAGCAAAATAGAAAATTTATATTGAAAAATTGATCAATTATAAGATAATCAAAATTTAATAAAGAGGGAAAATGTTAAATTAACAAAGACTTACTTTTATAGACATTAAAACCAACACAAAAATAGCCTTAATTTCAAATCCTTGCTTTACAAATACCAGTTTAAAATGTTGTATATGACTATTTATTTCGGAAGAATGTGGGATGAATATTTTCGCACACCCCTACCCCTCCTTCTTTCGTCATGGCACCCCCTCAGGTTCAGGGAGACAAAAAAAAATTGCCTTTTGTTTCGGCCATTGTTGTTATCCTTAGTAAGCCTTCTCGGCCCCCATTATTTAAAATGTTGATGTAAAAGTTAATTACTAGAGACGACTAAAATCGTCAATGGAGTGTGAGCCTCGCCATAGATTACTAAAGGAGGGAGAAACTTGAGAGATTCCATTGGATTTTACTTGTTTTTGTGGTTAGAGCTAGATGAGGCATTTGCCAACTAAGGAGGCAAGGGGAGGTTTGATAGATTGGTGTCAATTAGCCCTGGTAACTGGTTCGCTTATCCCATCCAAGCCCGATCGGGGTCTTGGCCAACTTGGATTAGGTTACTTTTAGTTGGAATTTGCCAAATCTGCAAGAATTCGATGGAAGCCAACCAGCCAGCTTTGTTTGGTGGGCTTTCGTCGAATTCTTGCAGATTTGACAAATTCCAACTGAAAGTAAAAAAATAAATAAATTATCAACTTGATCGGTGATCGGAGGCTCGTGAGCCTGACCTCAGACCTCCCTTAATGTGGTGGGTTTGAGTCTTCGACCTTGGTCTTTCCCCCAAAGCTGGTTGAATTCGACAAAGACCTCACAATAACAGGCAGGGCTCGACCCACTACCAAGGTTGGATGTGAACCCACTAACCATATTATGGTTGAAAGTTGATATTTCATTACGATTAGAAATTTGTTTTTGGGAAAATGGTAAAGCAACCATCATCCTTTACTGTTAGTGACAAACCAACCATCATTCGTTTTTTGCTAACAAATTAATGACTGACCTATGGAAAAATGTCACCTCAAACATCGCGGTCACATTTGTCGTCAAAATCCTTTGACTGTAACAAAAGGCGATGTCCGTCAAAATTTGTCGGCCAAGGACCATCGAATGGCGACGTCCGTAAAAATTCATAGGCCAATAACCGTCGAACAGAGATCGTCAAAATCTGTCAACTGTAACGTCGCTATCACGTTAATGCCAAAGACCGTCGAATGGAAATGTCCAAGGTAGCAACGACGGACCTCCCACAACAATGAGGGACATCCAACAATAATCCAACAGACTGACAAAGGACAACAATTATAGGGGACGTCCGTCAAGCCCGTTGGAACAACGGGTCATGGTCGTTGGATCAAGAACGGACGTTCCTCAATCGAAATGGATAGCTAGGATGGAGTTTGTCATTTTCCAAATGGCGATATGACGGACGTCCCTCGGTATACAACGAATGTTTGTATTCATCAATTATCGAGGGTCGTCTGTCGGGCCTGTTGGAATGATGGGTCATGGCCGTTGGATTGAGAACGGATGTCCCTCGATCGGAATGGACAGCTAGGATGGAGTTTGTCATTTTCCAAATAGTGATGACAGACGTCCCTCGGTATACAACGGACGTCCGTATTCCTCAATTATTGGGGGATGTACGTCGGACCCATTGGAACGATGGGTCATGGCCATTAGATCGAGAACGGACGTCCCTCAATCAGAACGAACGGCTAGGATGGAGAGTGTCATTTTCCAAATGGCGATGATGGACGTCCCTTAGTATACAACAGACGTCTGTATTCACATTTCAAATGTCCCTCGGTACAAAACAGACGTCCCTCGACTTGAGACTACGTCGTTCTGCCCATAACGGACGTCCCTAGTCACACAACGGGCATCCCTCAACTTAAGACCATGTCGTTTAGGCTGTAACGGACGTCCGTCTTTGGCCAATGGATGTTTGTTTTATGTTCGTCAGATTTCTCTAAACATTAAATCTGCCTCTATAATCGCGAAGGACACCCCTCGAACATAAAATGAACGTCCCTATAATTCATTGAACTTAGTTCGGCAAGGATTTCTGTTACAGCTGAACTTAGTTCTCCAACCTCTTTTTCACGAAGGACGCCCCTCGAAAATAAAATGAACGTCCCTATACAATAGATACAGCTGAACTTAGTTCTCCAACTTCTTCTTCAACTCCTCTTTCTTTTTCTGCTTTGCAACTTTGTTAAGGAAGTATCCAGTAACAATTTCATATTTTGCGGTACTTCTTCTTCACGAAGGACTGCCGCGATTTATCGTCACACAACTGCAGTTTACTAAATGATCCACTGCGTGGCATCAAAATTGTAATGTTATCTTTAAAAAATATGGAGTCGCGGCGGCTCAACATTATCACTTTTAATGGCAAACGTGACAGCGATGGTTGGTTTGTCATTTTTTCATAGGTTAGTAGTTAATTTGTTAGCAAAAAAAAAAGATAATGATTGATTTATCACTAGTAATAAAGGATGATGGTTGCTTTGTCATTTTCCCTTTATTTTTTAAGAAGAGTTTTGACCATGTTTTTAGTTTCGATTTGTTCATCTTCAATAATTTATTCGATTGCATCTATTACTTTTTTAAATTATTAATATTAAATACATATTATAATAAATTTATTCTAACAATACATGATTTTTAATCTTTTTCCCTCACATTATTAGTTATATAAAATAAAACATAACAATGAGAAAAATATTAATTTGAAATTTACTAAAATTCCTATTATTTGAGGTTGCTTTTGAAGTGCCTAAAATTGTTTAGGAAGAATTACAAGCCAACCATTGTACATTGTAATCAATGACAAGTTAACCACTAAACCTTTTTTGTTAACAAATTAACTACTAAACTATAGAAAAATGTCACCGCTAACATCACTGTCACATTTGCCGTTAAATGCTTTAATTTTGATACACGGCAGATTGTCTACTAATCTGCCACAGATCAATATTTTTAAAACTAACCTTATAATATTGATAGCCCACAATGGATCATATACGACCCGTCGCGGGTTGATAATAATCAACGACAAATTAATACTGATCCGCTGCAAATTAATATTTTTTAAAAAAACCATATAATATTGATGGCTCATGGCGGATTATATATGACCCGCCGCGAGTTTAGCAGTGGATTAATACTAATCCACCGCGGGTTAATACTAGTCCACCAAGGATTTAAGTGTTGCGTTCTTTGTTCCTCTGCCCTACTATATAAGACTCGACCGTGTGCTCTGGCGAGTTCACCGCTAACCACGGTATCCTCGGTGAACATTCGTACTCTTAGACCTTCGTTCCTCACTCTTTCAATGATACCAATGGATTCTAGGGTAAGAAAATACCGCTCAAGCGAAAGGGTTGTCCGTCGCTGACTCACCCACAACCCCAACCAGAAATGACAAACTCTGCCTGTGAAAGCCATCGGCTTGCAACTGACATCATCGGACAATTTCACCGCACTGTACCCACCACGGTGCAAGATGAAGCACCCATCGAGGTTCAAGCTGGAGCATCCATGGTGGGTGAAGATGGAGGAGCCGCGGTAGGCCGTGCTGGCAGAATTGAAGCTGAAGTCGAGGTTGAAGCACAACCTCAACCGTAAACGCAGCCTCAACAACGACCAGGAGGTGGACTGGTCCATTTCCAACCCATTGCAATGGGTTTCCACTCCCCACTCTTCAGGAAAGCCTACTCGAAGGAACGATATGAAGCTGATGTTAAACACCATTCAATTATTATTTCTAGAAGAGTAGACTTTGAGTCCTTGGCTGAGTTGGAAATTGAACAATTGTTTGAGGGCTCTGCCTTAGCCGGTTTGTGCCAATTGCGTGGAAATTACTATGAGAGGTTTATGAAGCTGTTTTATGCAAATTTGGAACTATCCACCTAGTCATTAGAGGTCCAGACTTATATTTTTGGACAGGAGTTGAGGCTGACTCCCAACAATCTTAACGTGATGCTTGGATGTGAGATGGAGAAACCAAGTGATCACTATTACCACATGTCTCGAGAGCCACCTTTCATCAGGTGAGGAGAAGGGCTGGTAGTGTTTAGATTGTTGCACCGCGATCCTGAGATTGGCGCGTACAAGAAGCCAAAGTCCAATGAGCTGAATGCTAGCCAGAGTGATCTACATCATCATGATGCACACCATTTTGCCTCGGGATGGACATCGAGACCATGCTAGCAGCATGGATCTCTATTTGCTTGAGAAGGTGTTCACTAGGAAAAAAGTGGACATCGGATATGTCATTTTGAGTCATATGCACGAGGTCCTGAACAACCCGTCCAAGAGTCTGTCATTCAATTGGCTCATTTAGAGGATTGTTGAGCAGTCTGGGGTACTGATCTTGGAGGATGAGCCGAGAATCGAAGAGAAGGTCACAGACGTACACAACAGATCGAAAGTGGACTGAATGGGGGTCGACAAAGTTTGAGGGGAATGGGTATGCAACACCCCGAAGACGAGAGGTACAGTGTCTCAGC